>CM052165.1:4600452-4646514 GCA_028455555.1 Augochlorella aurata
TAATATGGTCGAATGATAGTCGAATGATAAACAAAAACCCAGTCCGATTAACGATTGTAATTTATACGTGTCGAAATACTGTGCGTGAGATTTTCATTCTATTTCAATTTAGAATTTAATATTATTAATTAACAGTAAAATTTTTAAAATTTAAAACAGTGAAAATATTTTAAAAAATCTAAGAATGTTGGCGTCCTAATTTCAACTTATTAAAATTATTAGAGGAAGAAATCTAACTGTACTTGGCTCTTTTATTTTGCAATCGGTGAATTCAATTTTTAATCAACACTCGCAACAGCTAAAAGTCGCGTCAGAGGGAAACGAACCAAAAGAAATCAACGTGTCGCTCCCGATCGATTATTTTTAGCAGACTCGAAGTGGAGACAGGTGGTTCGCCCACCGTGGTTTAGAAAAAAATCTTTTTTCAGACCAGCCTTATCCGCTGCTCGAGAAGTTACGACACCAGAACCGGGAAGAGCAGAGAGCTTCACGAGGATACCACGCTTTCCGACTTATCTTTGCATCTGTCCTACTGACAGATTGTTTCCCGAAGGACCGACCCACGAAAGCGTGCCACGCAGACGTGTCCGACTATTTTCGTGACAAGCATGGACCGCCTCGAGCCAAATCGTTCAGGATTTCTGACGCTGGGGATCGAGGGTAGCTGCTCGACCTTTGAATTGCTACAGATGTTCCCCTCATTGGGGCACGTGGTTCTGATGTGGCACCAAGTGTAGATCCTCGTGTAATTTCGAAGAACTGCCGTTCAAGAAGATCTTTTCAGAGCCAAAGGAACGAAACAATAGATCGGTAAAAAGAATACTAATTATCTCATTAAAAATATTTTTACATTTATTATTACATTATTCTCTCGCATTCGTCAGTGGTATTAATTTGGTATAGTTCTCACGGATATTGAATAAAGGGAATTTTATACACATCGTTTCACTTGTGCACGATTTAGATTATTTAAACTTGTCAATATACATATAATTTAGAAAGATTTGAGCTTGGAGTGTCGATGAAGTGCTCTAGAACAATATTTTACGCAATTGTTGCGGTCGTTACGAGCGAAAAATCCGGCGAGAAAAATTGAAATTTGCGACGTCCTGCTGGAATTGAAAGGAGCTGCTGTGGGCGCACGCCGAAACGGGAGAAATCCTCGTTTTCGATAAGTCGTCGGCGTCTTCCGGAGTGAATTGGGACCCGGGGAGTGATTTATACCGCCTCGGGATGAATCATCCGCGTCGGCAAAGGAGCCGGATAAGTATATAACCGTGTGTCGATGCCGGGAGATTACCAAGATCTGTGCTTGATACGCGGCCAGCGTGGAGGTGTGTGGGTGCGACGACCAGCCGAAGGAGGATCGACTGCGCATTTTTCCTCCGAAACCCTGCTCGTTCCCTCCTCCTCGGAGAAAGTCAGCGTATAACGTGAAAGCAGCGAGTAGAATCTCGCAAGGACTCTCCGCGCCGTTGCTCCTTGCCGTCAACGATCGGAGCCCGCCGATATCAGGCATTGTTATCGGCGTCCTAATGCATCGGCAACGCGATTATCGGATTCCTGACACGCGAAACATGAAAATCCGCGAACGACTCTAGCGAGAGCATCTGGTCTCTTTATTAACGATCGATGACGTTGCTACACCTGGCACGAAGTATTCGATCATACTAATCTGCGTGATTTTTTAGCGAAAGTGAAGACGCGTTTCATCGAAAGGGAATGTTTGTAACTATGTGGAAGAGTGAGAAATTAATGCCTAAGAATTTATCATACAGTTTTTATATCAACATTTACATAGTATGTAATTCTATTATATAACTATAGGTGTATTATAATTTATTTCACATTTTTTTTTGTTTAAATTAGTAGGGTTATGTTCAAATACGTTTATAATTAACGGAGTTCAATGAGTTCAAAATCCTACTTGAAATTAGTAAATGAGCTCGTTCGAATATTATCATTACTGAAATATTACAGTTTGTTTGTTGAACATTTTTGTTCATCTTTCACAAAATCTGCTCAGAAATGCATGAAGTTGATGGAATTTGTTAAAGATTGAAAGAAAAGTTACAATGTTTCTTTGAAATTTTTCTGAAGGTGGAAAATAATAATACTAAAATTCATAAGGGAGCACATTAAGAAGGTAAATTTTCCTGAAACGAAACCAGCAATGATATGTCACTGTTCTGTACAAGGGTTAAGTGTTAGTTCACCGAACAGGTCACCGAGCATCACAATTGTCATCTACAATTAATCGAATAAAATAAAAATAAAAAGACAATCGAAAAGATACTTGGATGTTCAGCGTCGAACGAGATACACAGTGCATTTGCTCGAGGAAGTATGACTCTGCAACTCCAAGTGGCTTTACCACGTGAATTGTACCATTGTACCTGCATTTAGCGGAAGGCTCTGCTCCGTAGCAAGATTTAACGTCTCATTTCGCGAAAGGACGAACCGATTCGTCCAAATTGAATTCTCGTTGAATCAGCCGATAAATCAGCCGGCCGGTGTGGCAATTAAGCGGCACCTGAAAATCTCTAAAGGCATTTCCAGGCCATTGATCGGCGCCGCTATAGGGGATTCAAAGGCGCCGCTGCCGGCAGGGCCAGCGGCTGGCAGAAAATCGAAGAGATAGCCGAGGATCATAGACGAACAAGGACCTGCTCCGGCACATGTTACGTTTCGTACCTTAAGATCCCTGCAGCGGCACCTGGCGAACAGTCCTTGAACCTTCGGAGCCGCGCCTTCCGGGTACCCGGGGACCAACACCCACACAACCGAGCGCACACACGTGTTCTCTCCCCCGCACCAAAGAGGCACACGGCAGTGGCGTAGCCAGTATGTAAATCAGTTCGTTCCTTCGGCTTCGCCACGGACTAGCGAAGAGGCGACGAGGAGCTGCGAGGGAGGAAGCTCGTCCAAGATTCACCTCCTTCGATTCCGACGAGCACGAGCGGACGTCCGAGGGAATCGAGCGTGAACCGGCGAAATCGGAAATTCGAGGGCTTCGGACCGCTAACCAGAATGGCCGACACGATTTCAAAACGACGCCCAGCGATTTATCAAAATCGATCCGACCGCGTCAAGAAATCTGTCAGACGCGAAATAGTAGAAGGAGTCCTCGAAATTACACAGAATATGATGTGCACCACTGCAGTTATCTAGCTGAGTTGCCAGATAATGGAAGATAATAAGATGAGCTAATAATACTTCACTTTTTGCTTTATCTTTATAATTCCAATCAGATTAACTCTCTCTCGCTCACTCTGCAATTTTCCAAAATTGTTTCCCAGACTTTTGATTGACATTGAAAAGAAAAGTGCTGCTCTAGAAAAATTTAGGGAACTGTACAGCCGCCAATGGGCAGCACCCCGTGGCACGAGCTGCGTCAGGGAAACACCCTCTCGAGATTTAGATGTTACGCGCGGGATTCTGGCGTTTCCTGGCATCCACTTCCCGATACGACACGTGTCCCACCAGCCACAGTAGTAATGCACCGGAGCAACCAGGGGGAGCAAACACGATTTATGAGCAAGCGGAGATCCTAATCTGGATCGTACTGCGTAGTTGGCAGAAAAACGTAACGCACCCGGAGAAGCACGCGTTCTATAAATACTGGCGTCCGTATACCTTCGATCTCTAATCTGCATTGCGAGCGAAACGTGCTCTATGTAGACCAAACTAATTTTAGAAGCGCAAGCTAAGAGCGAGCAATCTCTTTGCACGATTGCATTGCAAAATCTATCCTTCAAAACTGAAGAAATTGATCGATGCTTGTAAGAGACAATCTCTCTTTGTACATTGTTTATGGGACATATATAGGGAAAATTAATTTTAGGAACTGCAAGTGTAATAAATTTCTGGAAAATAAAAATTGTTGAATAACTGTACGAAACAAGGTTTGTATAACAATGGTCTTCTTCGTTTAACAGTTTCGATCAATTGAAGCTAACGTGACAATGCTCTTACTTATAGGACAGACTGTATAGTCGAGGATAAAATGTGCGCGAGCCGACGCTGCGAAAAGTTCACCGCACGCTCGAAAAACCCATGAGCTTTCGAGCAGCTCATGGGTGCCGATCATGCACACGTCATCTCACGTTTATTTACAACGCTGGTTCGAGCATCGCAAGAAAGACAGGCCCCGGCGAAAGAAAAACGAGGAGAGGGTTTTTTCGCCGAGCGGATACAATAGCGAGGCGAGCAACGGAGTCACGAAGACAGTTCGAAGTAAATGATAATGTCAAGCGGTTAGCCTACCCCGTCTCTCTTCCGCTCGGTGCCGCCGCGAGGTGAACACGCAGCCTCGTGCGAGCACAAATGAGCGCGATGTTCCATCTGGTCGACGTGAATCCTGGTGCATGTCGCGGGCCCACGCCCAGAATTCCCGATCCTCTACATCACCCCGGGGCCACCAAATGATATTGTTGCCCCGAAATCTCGGCGTTCCCCCGTTACACAAGGAGATGCAACGGGAGGATCGGAGAAACGAGAATTCCACCGGTCGTCCCGTAAAACACGGCATAAGGCACGGGCTACAAGAAAGGGAACAGCTCGAGAGGATCCTGCGTAGCGGTCTTCCACTCGCTGCAACCGTGTCCGGTCCCCACGGGATTCGCAAACCCAATGGCTGAAGAATGGAATACAGGCGACGCACTAGTCACGGGGTCTTCTCGATTTTTATTCGACGTGTTGTTTCGTTGACACCGAACCTACCGCGTCGGTCAAAATAATTATTTTATACTTCTTCGCGTAAATAACGCAAACACTTCGCAGGATTTTGCCCTCCAAACGCTTTCAAATAGAGAAAGATTTTTATTGACTGCGTTTCGTTAATAGAGTAATATGTGATAGAATAATGGAGGAGATAATAGATATAAAATCTAACACGAGCCTAGCTCGTGATACTCGCGCATACATTTTGCACAAGTTCGAGCACACGGCTAAATGGCTCGACACGTGACCGATCTTGTTTATTGTAGCCCAAGCAATGCGAGTTAGCGGGTAGGAGTTAAGCTAGGTTTTGGCGGCGATCGAAGAAGGAGGAAGATAAAGTGCCGGCAAAGCCGCAGTAGTTTCTCCCATCCCGTTTCTAATTGTTCGCTGGGCGTGGAGATGGTATCAATTAATTTACATGGCCGCCGGTTCACGGTTTGACGACGTCTCGGAAGCAGAAAAGGTCACGGAAGACACCTAAGTGGAAATGCAAATAAATTAGGCGACAGGCCATGCCCACGATTATTGCGCCACGCCGCACATAACCGGCGATTTGTAATTATAATGCCGCAATTAGAGGGCTGTCGTGATCCTGAGAGATCTGCCGGCCCGATCGCAAGGACGATTACGATCGGCTGCGCCGGCGTGTATGGCCGATCGAAACTTCATCTTAAATGTAAAGCCTCCTCCCCAGGCTTGACCCGCTCCTCGCGGCCGGGTCTTGGGAAACTAGGAAGAGATCCGCGCCGCCATTTTTTTTATCGATCGACGCCGGGGTACGGCAACGGCAAGGCGAACCGAGTGAAAAACGATCCACGACGGATCGATGGATTGCTGAAAGGCGGCCTGATGGCTTGTTCGGAGCCCCGTACCCGCGTTGATTGCTTGTAAACCGAATCGTAATGTGTAAAAGGTAGAAGCAAGGGGGCCTTTGATCATCGTTATAGAAACTGCTGCTCGGACGCGTGGAATATTTATGTAGCGACTAATGAAGATGGAACTCCTCGACGGCCCTACGACAATCTACACGGAGTGACCCGTTGCGATGGCCCATTCAAATATTTTTCATCGAGTCCGCGGTGCACGGTCCGCGGCGGTTTTACTTTTAACGATAACTTATGTGCGTTCTTGCCGAGGCGCATCACCGGGCTCTACGATAACGAACGCCTCTGGGATCGTCGATTGTCCACGCGATCGGAGCCAGATAGCACACGACGCCTTCAAGACGTCTGCTTTGCGTCCGTTTTGGGTCCGAATGTCTTACGCCTTGAACTGTGCATTTTAGACCAGCTGGTTGTTGCATAAAGTTACTGTAATTTGAATGCAACAGTTGTAAATTGACGAAGTTCGATGCTATAGATCTAGACTTGTAGAGCTTATACCTCCTCCCTTACTGAACTATTTGAACAATGCAAACACGTTTTTCACTTTACCTCTCGTGTCATACCAGCTACGTAATTCTTACGAATCCGTGGATCAATTCCAGCAAGAATAAACGCAGCAAGGAAAAAGTGAACAAAACGCATAATTCTGATTAATACATAGCGAGCACCGAGAAAATAATCGTCGATGGCACAATATTCCTGCAAATACTAGAACGAATTAGAGCAACGAAGTCATCGCAGTAAGAGAAAGGGAACAAAACGCATATCTAATTGTCGCATCGCGGGCATCACGCGACGGTTGCTAGGTGGCAAAGCTCGATGATGCCGCGTATCTATTCGCAGATCTGGACCAAACGCGGCAAGGAATCCGATCCGCCGCGGCAAGAGAAACGGAACGAGACGCGTAAGCCTAATTATCGCATCGCGAGCACCGTGTAAGTAATCGTCGATGGCGGAGTGCCGCGGCAAACGCTGGACCAAATAGAACAGCGAATCGGCCGCAAAAAGAGAAAGGAGCAGACCGCAGGAAAAAACGTGGATCCCGAGGACTCTCAGGCCCGAGAGTGTTGAAGTTCCCATTAAAAATCGGCGATTCCCCGTAACGAGCGCGCATTATTACAACGTCGATAATGAATCCGCCCGGGGCGTTCGGCGGTTGGATCTCCTCGGATCGATACAAAGCAAAGATCGCGCCTCCCAGCCCGGTCTCGGAATAATCCCAGGCTCGGCCGAAGTTAAGTAGGATCCGAGTGACGGCGCAGTGCACTCGTGGACTTAACGCCGCAGCACTTACGAGCACGTGCCTTTAGAGCGTAGGTGATTCGATAAAGATTCCCGTGCATGTACGTCTCAATGGTGGTCGAAGGGTGAGCGCCGCGAGTCCTGGCAGAAGAGAAGAGAGGAGAATAGGAGAGGAGAGATGAGTAGAGATGAGAAGAGAGGAGAGGAGGAGGAGAGGAGGTCTAACGCCGGGGGAAGGTGCGAGTGGCAACACGGTACAGGGGGTTTATGTAAAACGGCATTCCACGTAGTGGTGTCTACTCAATCCTTATCTAAAGCAGTTATATAGAGTCGTTGGGAGTCGCGCCTTCTTCAGAAGGTAATGCACGCCCGGTTCCTCTCGCTCCCACCTTCCCGATTTTTCCGCAGCCGCCGACACTCCGCTTCTCCTACCTCCTCGGACAGTCTATCGTCTTCTATCGTCTTCTTGCGTCTTCTTGCGTCTTCTCTCGTCTTCCTCTGCGGCTGAATCCCTCACGTACACGCCGCGTGCGTGCACGCAAGTGAGTATTTGCCTAGAGTGCTCCACCCGGTATTCCATCGGCCTCAGCCTCTCTCTCTCTCTCTCTCTCTTTCTCGCGCCGATCTCCTCGCTTTTCCTCTCTCCTCTCCGACAACCTGGAGAACGCGCCTGCAGGGTTATCGAAACGTAGCGAAACGTGGCCGAAGAGCTTGGCTACGATCAAGCCGTAACGCGGCTACGCGGATGGTTCATCCCGATAAAGATATCTTTGGTTAAGGTACGACTCTAACGTGGGCAACCTCGGGGCTGGCTTGTTCCGCCGTTTCCAGGTACCTGTAGTACCTGTAACGCCAAGCAGCACCGGTGCACGCCGCACATCGTGCACGCGGAACTCGTGGCCGCAGATAATCCAAGGAAAAATCGACCGGCCCCGATTTTTCCATGTTACATACGGCCGGACCGAGATGCCCGATCGATTCCGAATCAATTAACTTACATCGAGGCACACCGGTCCGCATCACCGTTAAATCGAGACAACGGGGAACCGAGTTTGCTCCTCGGTTTTTTCGTCCACAGATACACGGGCTGTCGGATTCGCAGTTATCGGATCGATACGGGCCTCGATTACTCTTTCATGCCAGTTGCTGGTCGGCACTGCGATTCGGCATAATTGGAAACTGGACTTTCGATGTCGGTGTGATTAGAAATTTTTTTCACAGTTTTCTAAATCCAAAATGTGTTGTCTGATCTATGGTATTTCTATTTTATATGATTTATTACGATTTAGTATATGAAATTGAGACTATTGACAAGTACAATACTTGCAATTTTAACAGATTCTTTTTAAATACAGACGACTCTGACACTGTTAATATTGTTTTGGAAAATAGTATGGCAACTTTTAGTGGCGCCACTCGAGCGCAAAGGGTTAATAATTTTCTCAACAGTCAAAATGATAAAACTTTTGTCGATCATTTTTTAAGAGGAAAAGAAGCGTGTATTTATCAAGTGGCTACGTTTACTTGATTGTTTAAATATTGGGGCAAGAGAATTGAATTTTATTCTGACTTAAAAGACGACTCATTTTGATCAGTACCTTCACTTCAGTGTTGAAGTTTTCTTCTTTACACTAAAACGAAGTCATTATTGTTAAACAAAATGGAGATCCTTCGTTCGAATTCTATGATCAATCTTATTATCCTTTGGTGAAAAGTTTCGAAAAGATCGTATACCATAAGCTTCATCGAAATACACTTTCATGTCGCCGGTAACGAGTCCTATCAGCTGACACTCTCGCCGCTTTCTACCGACCGAATTAGCCGCATCAGGATCCGATTAAAAGGTAGGAAGAAGTCCGAACTGAAGGAACTCGCGGCGACACCTACTGAATCTGCCGACAGTCGTCTTTAAACGCGACAGGTGATTAAATGGGAAGAAAGATGCCATTTGGCCGGTATCTGAGCTCGGATCGGCCCGTTTTACGACGGTCCGGCCTCGAAGATAGACAGCAGCGTTTACACGGATGGAAAACTCGCGTGCCCTCGATTCGATTGGACCCGAGAGCATCGTCTCGCGGCCGGCCGACCCCTCGGACGCAGAAAGGCGTGTCGGAAAAAGTTCTAGATTACGCGGCGAGTGCAACTTTAGTGGCATCGTAAACCGGTATCTTTACCACCGGACGCCCACGCGTCGACGCACTATCCTAGAGCGATCTGCCTATCAACCGGCGTGAAAACTCGGCTTAACACTCGCGCGCACTTACTGTGCCCCTCTCATGACAAGGCAACGTGGCCTCGGCCTTACCGGTGCTGGCTCGTGGCACCTTCGCGCGTGCTCCCCTAACAGCGCAGACATCTATCCTAGCGAGTCGGGTCGAATGCGAATTAGACGACCGATCCGAGCGATTCATTAACGCCTCTGACGAGCGATTGTGGCGGATCTTTGAGACAGCTACGATGCGATAGATTCTTTTGTTTCGTTCTCCAGGTACCGAAAGGTGGAAATTTGAGGTCCAGATTTTTAGAGTACAGGGTAGAACACAAGGACTAATTTTATCGGATACCAAGTTAGAGCTAATGTGGAAGTGACCCATGACTAGTCTACGGATCCTTATAGAAAATAAAAAATGTTTCCATTAACTGTTAGATATTGGAACTAAATAGTGAATTTTGTAGTTGTTTAACTCTTCTTCCAGTTTTCTATTTGATCTGCATATTTTTATTATAAATGCATAATTACCAGTCTAATTTTTCTATTTTATTAGCACACTTTTGACATAATCCTATTATGTATTTATTTATTTAATTATTATGTATCATACGCTTTATTAGATTAAAAATGGTAGAAATATTATATAAATTCAATCTTTTGTTCCTTAAGAAACACCACATCAATTACATGTATTATTCAGTACATTCAACGTTCAGAAATTGTTGAGACGCGAAAGAAACATCTTCCTCTGCATAATTATCAATAAATTTAATTTTATCGTCGCCTCGATTCATCTATTTTCACGCGTCGCTCAACTGGGAGATTCGCTGAACAGAATCGTAACATTCCCGTCCGGTGACAGCAATAAATTGCCAGCTCCGCCGTCAATTCCTCGAATGGCACGGCCGCATGAAGTCGTCGCCGGAGGAATGTTAATAGCAACCGTAACGGTGTTTGCGGAACGCGGGTGCATCGTTTACTCCAGGTTCACGGAAGACGTATTTGGTGAAAATTAGCGCTGCCGATTGTCAAAGGGATCGAGCAAGGAAGGAAGCAACATGCGACGCTCTGTTAGGCCACCTGTGCGACCGTACCGGATGTCCCATTGACCATTGTCCAATACCGTAGGCGGTACCGTCCTGGAACGCGGATCAACGAGAGTTTAAATAGAGTTTAGTTGCGCCTGGAAAGCGGGAAGATCAACGACGCATTGTCGTCAGCAGGTCCCGAAAAACTCCCGGGAAAACGGGAAAATAGAACGGGACTCTTCCGTGAAATTCTTGTCGGTACAAATATCGACCATTTATTTCTCGAGCTCGTTCAAAAACTGCGTCACCTTTCTTCGTTAGATCCCGAAGTTTACCTGTCTACAATGCAAACAACTTTTGTACGAATTCGACCGACTGCAGTCAGCTTCGTGAATGCGTTAAGTTCCACCTAACGCGCTTAGAAGATTTTGAATATTTAAACCTGGTGCGCATACGCGTTTTTCGAAGTGCGGATGTACGAATTAGGTGACGAACTTGTTTCATTTAAAACTATGTATATTTTATTTACGCTTTCACGTGATAGATATATCTAGGTATCGTGTAATAAATATAATCTAAATCACCTATTAGCTCTGAGAATACTATGAACAAATAAATAACGATATATTAATTGCGTTTAACGCCTTTGACGCATTTAATAGCAGTCGAAAGTGTCTGCAGCTCCTCTGTGTTATCGAGGACTGTGAACCCTGTGGAATAAGACAGCAAACGAATATTCTGTGAGCTAGTCTAGACCACCGCGTCGGCACAAAAGGAAGAAGAACACTGGCCACCATCGGACACGGTGCTAATGGATTGGTTCTACGCTCGCGTTTCAGCGCGTGGACCGTCTGTTGGGGATCGATTGCGCCTCTCACGCGGTCCCCGAAAAGGAAAGCGGGGCGCGTGGTCTGCATTTCACGGTTTACCAAAAAATTAGTCATTAATTTACGCCCAGTGGACGGCGGGGCCGATGGTCGATGGGTGTTCCTCGCTCGTAATAAATAGCCTAGCGGTAATCGCGGCCCACATGTTGTTTTCCGTGGGATTAAAACAGTTCCTGTCCGGGGAAAAATGCGGCAGCAGACCATCGGTGGCCACGCGCACGGAATATTTGCTCGGACGATTAGGAAGATCCTCTGGGACTGTACACGCGCGTTGGGTCTGTTAAGGAAAAACATTGGATCGGTGCGGGGATCCTGAAGGTTCGTCGGGAACACGTGTCTTTGCGGATTACCGACAGGAACACGCAAACAATGCGTGGTCTAATCCCTTTTTAAGGGATGTACAATTTTCTCCTCCGCTGAGGAAGTACTAATGGGACTATGGAAATAGTGTTTGACGCGACGTGTGGACATGGAATTATGTTATTGTAATTTTCTGCTGGTAAAATTCTTACTGTTATCTACTTGAGTTTTGGCTACTTTATACAGTAATACTTAAAAAAGACTGTGTCGATTCTTTTAATATTGGCTAAATTGGATAATTATAAGAAATATACGTACTTTATAATACATATTATGTATTGGTATTATATTAGTCATATTATAATCGTATTGAACATCATCATAATCGTCATTATCGTATTATTATTGTATAGATTATATTATAAATTGTATAAAGATCATACGATTATCCTTACAGTAAAAAATTTTTTAATCAAGTAATTATATCATTCTCTTGTTCTTAGTCGTTTAAAAATCATCTGCTAATAACAAACATCCAATAATCGTTCATAATTAACTTCTGAATGCTCATCTTTCTGAATACAAGTTCAAAGAGCCATACTACTTTCAAGTAGACTATACTCTAACAAAATTGCTCAAATCTTGACACATCAGAACGAAGTACTTCAGCATGAAATTTCATTTTCAATTAATTACATTAATTTTCCACTTCTGGACACCGTAAAACATTGATTTTTTCATGAAGTTAAAACACAATAACGTCAAAAATGTAATTGACATCGTGAAACTTAACTTTCCAACTTCAATTTGATCGAATAAAAGTACTTCAATTTTCTGAAATTATTGAAGCTCTCAACGTGGCAGTAAAAATGTTAAACAAATGTTCAACATCGCAAATCTAATTCGTCGATTTAAAGTGCTCGATAAAAACGTATATGCTCCGACGATCAATTCCAATGATCGTGTAAGAATAGCAAGGTAATTACCCCTCCAATTAACGAAACACCGCGAAAGGTGAACGGTATCCCGATAGCTCCAGTTGATTCGAGGAAGGAGAAGAAAAGCAGGCTTATCAAATCAATCTGACGGAGTGATAGCGGTGCTCACGATGCAGGTACGCCGGTACGTCGTGACGAGGCGTTAATAAAGCCTCCCACCCCGGGTCTCACGGTTTCGACGCAGTTCAACGGATGATCGCCGGTTGTTCGGCCGGCTCGTAACTTTCCTCGTAATTATGAATTTTTACGAGGCTGTTCTAGGTGCGCTGTGCTGCAGGTGCGATAGAGATCTCTCTTTCTGGCGAGACCACCAGCGGTACGTCCCTGTAACCACCTGAACCGGCGCGGTGCGGCGCGGCGCGGCGCGGAGAGCCTTCACGGGGCTCATTCCATTAGCCATCGGCGTGCGCCGCGAGACCTCACCTCGCAGCCGAGAGAGATAACCCTTCTGTCGGCGCGTCGAAATATTTTAATTCCCCGTGGATGGAAACGCCTCGTTCTCTCGCCTCGTCTGCGCTAACTCATCCGGCGTGGCTCGGCGGCGTGGCAACGTGTCGGTGCCCCGGCAACCGGCCGAACCAAATTACGATCCTCCACGGCGAACGAGGCGTGGCTCTCTCTCTCTCTTTCTCTCTCTCTCTTCCTTTCTCTTTCTCTTTCTCTCGCGTTCTCTCTCCCCGTGATAAGCGGGCCCGGCCGTTTTGCAACTGTGTCGCGTTCGATTATCGAGGTCGCATTCTTCCCTCGGCGCACGAAGGTTACCGAGAACTCGCTGGCCACTGGATCGAATCTATTTTCCACATTGCTGAATACCAGCTATGCCCTATCAACTAATACTGATCTGGTTCTTGAACTGATCCCTGAACCGAGCGCACTCGTTTCACTGCTCGCGCACCGCTCGCGCACCGCTCGCGTTAGAAGCGTAATAAAATTCGATTTTTATTTCGCGCCGCGAGGGCAGCGCATTTGCATCAGACGCCTTGGCGAGGCCGCGAGTCTGAGTGACAATGAGTTCGCGGAATCGTGACGGGGTCATTTCGCAGGGATGATTTTATGGCGCCAGCTTCGTGCTGTCGAGAGGAAGCCTCTGATGACATTGTGTTCTATTGTGTACAGTGTCGATCTTGAAGACTGCCAGACTAGTTGTAATCACTGACGGTTTCTGACGGTTCTCTTTTGCAGTTCTCGAGGTTACAGAAATGTTTGTATGATTGTTACACTGCGGATTTTGTGCTTTTATAATAAATAAAAGTAGTTGGATCTCAGAACACTGACACTATTAAATTGATTATATTATTTGTGACTTGTCAACGTTATTCAAAACGAGGAATAAATGTCTATGCATTTTCTGTTTGCTGCAATCGATGCACAAGATTTTATTTTGTACAAAGATCTGCAGTCTAATCATAATAAACATGTTGGTCGATAAAGAAGTGTGCGTAAAAATTTATTCTGGAAATATTTTTATAATATTAGGGACTGTGAAGGAAGAAATCAAATTTTTACTGAGTTGGTAGCTCTAGTGTCAACGCCTCTAACACGATTTTAAACTGTAAATGCGTGTGGCTCAGATTGTAATAAAATGTAAAAGCAAATACCACTGGCAAATAATGGGATAAGTGACATTTTCCTCACTGTGAGAAGCAAGTAATGTTATCACTAATTGAGATATGTATACTAACTAAATTTATTTCTAAAATCATTTCGAGTTAAGTTAATTTATAATAACATTCTAGTTGACTTCAGGTGTCTAACATTTTTTCAAATAAAGATTACATTTTAAGACATAAGTCGAAATTTTCGAAAATGACTTTCGTCACTAGGATTCTAATCCACCGACATATCGAACCACGCTGTATACTCCGAAAATAGTATTCCGTCGAGCATTTCGAGGAAAGGTACCACCGCGTGTCCCATCTGGTTACCATGAACCTGTGTTCGTCGATAGGGGTTTCGCGTTCGAGTGTCCCCGGCGAAACCTACCTGCGCCCGTAGACACCCCGGCTATCTCGCAGGTAAGAGGCATGCGCATCGGCGATCACGGTACCTTACAGCCAGCATAAAACGAGGATGTTAGGAGCGGGCGCGATGCTGCAAGACGTTATTGCGCAACACTTAAAACGGCCGTGCGCTCGTATCATCCCGCGTGCCTCCCGCGCACCACCCCGAACGAAGATAAACAATGCGCCAGGGATTCTCGGACTCTCGAACAGGATATGGAACTTGAGAAGTCGGCTGCCTCGAAGACGGTCAGTTAAACGGTCGGGGCTGAGGATGAGTACCGACTCATAACGCTCCGCGCGTATCTCCCTCGCGCTGCCAGAGAGAGATCCCGGATAAGATGGCGCCGTGGGTGGCCTACTCGCCCGGTAAGTAGTAAACGCCGAAGCGGACACGTAACCGCGGCCACGAGCTGCACTTACACTCGCCCTTTTTCTCGCCTAAGTGCCGTCCACGCTGACCGGCACGCCGCGGACCTAGCCTGCCCGCAGAAACGGATCGAGAGCGGCCTCGCGATCGCCTCGTTTCGAACCTTGTAATTCGCGCCGAGCTGGTCGTTCACCGGCCAGATCAATTTGCTGCTTCTTCTCCTCCTTTGCGGCACCGATACCGAGCCACCGTCCCCGGGGATACGATCGCTGCTATTTTTCTGCGAGCCGAACCATCGCTGTACGGTCTTAATCAATTTAGATCGATGTCGAATCGCTTGCCACGGGACCCTACGTAATTGCCCATTCGTTTGCTCGGCTTCTCCGTAGATTGCTTCAGCGGTTGACCAAAACCTCTGGGGTCATTATGGGAATCCTGTAAGTATATAGTGCAACGCTAAACCTATCTAGCTGTAAAAGCGATCGACGTGTATTGCTTTGTAGGAATGACAAGGCTGTAGGTATTTAGATTATTCGTTATTTTTATTACAATGTATGTTTCAATTAAGGAATTTAATCATTAATTTTTCTAATGAATACAGTGTTGGTGAACTGTGATTTTTAATATAATTAATACTTGCTATAGTATAAAGTGAATAAAATTAAATAATTCAAAGATTAATCAAGCGATTCCTAAAGTTTCGACATTAACAATTGCACTGCATGCATTTTTATAACAAAATTTTTATAAGAAAAATAAAGAATTTAAAAGTACTGTTATATTCTTTTTAGCTCGATGAAATAATTAAAGAAACAAATAAATATCTAAGTAGCAGACAATTTTTACTCTGCATAAAAATTAGAAATTGAAGATATGAAACAGTAACAGCATCCCTAGAACTTTTGAATGCCGTAATCTTATAGTATATATTTCAAAGTACCCCGAGAAATTTTTGCAAAATTTCGTGCACTTTGCAAGCCTGCACAGGACAGTCGAAAGTCCGAGAAAGCCTTGACGGTGGGTTAATTTCTTGCTAAGCAAGCCTTAGAAGTATCGCCGGCCGAGCCCCGGTTGCATCGGCTGGATATCCGAGATTGGTGCAGGTAGATGGTACCTGTCAGTGCACGGCATATAATTACAGGATATTTAGTGGGCATTCGGCTGCACCTGTGAGGAGGTTCCCTCTCAAGGTGATCCGTATGGAAGGCGAGAGGGGTTTGGGTAGAACACGAGGCGAGGAATAAAATAGCCAGGCGTAGGCGAGTGTCCGGTTCCCTTTGTGTCCGCTACCTGTCTTAAGACATCGTCTCCCCTCCGTTCCTCCCCCGCGACGTCTCTGCCATCCTCGTCTCCTTCTTTTTCCTTGCACGCGCGTATTTACGAAGAGGAAAGAGGTGGGGGTTGCCGGAGGAGAAGGAGGAGGAGGAGGCCAGATCCTTTGATAGCACGGCATTCTTGCCCATTCGTCAGACATTTGATAGCTTCACGTGGGAGCCGCGGAATTCTTCGTGGTGGCTACCTTCATCCTCCCCCGGCCCTCTTCGAGTGTCAGGTACGTGGTTCGTGGCGTCGATGGCTCCTCGATACGTCGCGGTGGAGCCTCCTTTTTGCTGTCCTCCTTCTGCTAGCAGAACCTTCCTGCTGCCTTTTGTCTTTGCTAGAGGCACATCGGGTGATTAACCCTTTAACCTACAATATCGTATAAGACTCGTGGTTACAAATTCCGGAGATAGACGGAAACCACGAGTATGGCGATGAAATCGGTGCAAAAGTAATGAACACTGGTCAGGCTTGTGGTATACGAGTTTATCCATAAGAACATCTACGTATTTGCCCAATGATTTGCAATGATTTGCCCAAATGTCTTGATCTTATCAGGTACTATATCTAGACATAGTTTAACGCTTAAGGACGTATATCATGTTTCTTAACCCTTTGCACTACGATTTTTTTCACAACTGTATTCATTAGCACACATCCTTAATAATTTTAATAATGATGAAACGAGAAGATTTTTATTTTATTTTTTATTTTATTTTATTTACTTTCATAACCAGATTTTGATGACAGAAGATTCAAACATTGTTTCGATTTAACAGAAACGATTGACGAACATATTTAGTAAATTATGTACGAAATATTCGTCACGAATCTGACTCGTTACTATAATACAAGGGATTAAGAAATTTAAAAATGATTAGCAGTTGAATGTATAGTTTATACAAAAAAGGATCGAAAGGGCGAAAACCAAGCTAACAAAGTTAAAGCTCAAACGTCCACACATCTTCGAACGTATGCATACGATAATTCTAGTCCAATCATATCATCCGTTCACGTCCAGACAATTTCGAACAGCCTGTCTCAAAGTCTGCGGAAGAACCTAATCGCTAAACCCGAAGAGGCACGATCAACAGAGCCGCAGCAGCCCGAGAGCAACGTCCAAAGAAATTTCAATCCTGTCCCAAAGTTGATCAAACCGTTGTTCCAGGCAGCTACCCATCCCCCGAGGGACACGACCACGTCGCTTTCAGCAGGTTCGCTCGGACTTCTTGCGCGATCAAGGAAGTGACCTTGACTGTCCACCGCGAGCGCGCCCGAGGGCCGCGGGCCCCGCTCCCCTCAGATTTAATCGTGCGAAATTACAAACGCTCCGGTGTGCCCGCTGCGCAACAACGCCTCGGCCGTTTTCCTAGGCGAGCGTTTTGCAAACACGGCTCGGTCCGGCGCATTAACGGTACACAAAGGGCCGGGGGAACAATCCGTGCTCCTGCTTCTATTATGCCGGCTCTGCTTGCGCGTTACCGTTTGATAAATATAATCGGGGACCTTGGAAAGCCGGCCGGCCGTTTTCCCCAGCAGCGTGGATATTCACCGCGGCGAAATAATTAATGTTCCGTTCCGTGATTCCGCGCGACGCGGCCGCAGAGGAGGCGTCCGTCAGCCGACGGGGGCTCGAGGGGCCCCAGGGGACCACGGGGGCCCGAGAGCGGGATGCTGCGATGGTATTTGCATAGCGGTTATCGTGCCGCGCGCGACATACGCCGCACAGTGGGGCGAGACGACGAAGTTTTGTCGGGAAGTCAGGATCAAAGAAGTTTTCATAGAAACGTGATAAAGCGGCGCTATTTTTTTAAGGATGAGGCTGAAATGCTGGGGAATGAAGGAAAAATAGGGAAAATTATGTATGAGTATTTTTTAACTTCGAAAATTTATGTTGAAGTTACAACGAAATTGTGACTCTTCCAATATCATCTACAGTTCGACTTTCTTATGACATCTTATACATTACGTTGTACATTGCAATATATGTATATAATGTATATAATATATAAGTAGTATGTATATTACGTATACATGCATTGTATTAAGTCTAATATAAATATAGAGTTAATTTCTATATATTTTCTTATGCTACGATCAGTTTTGAAAGATCCAATGCAGCTATTTCACAAAATTTCGACAATTTGGCCGACGATGTCCCAGAAAACGGCTATTCCGTTCCAGCGTGCCCGGCGACCGGCTAGAACGCCGGACTACCACGTGTGCACCGGTGGACATGCCCACGGAACGCATAAATAGAAGCGTACGCATAATGCACGTAATATATTTGTAGATCGCCGTGATACCGGCGTACCAGCGGTGGCGTACCGTGCGCGGCGACCGTGCCACGCCATGCCACGCCATGCCACGCCGTGCCACACCATGCCGCGATGCGCCATACCTCAGGGGGGACCATGGCCGTCTCTGTTCCGTTCCCCGTGGCATAGCACGCCACACGAGGGCAACGACGAACACCGTCATGTGGTGGGAGACGGCATATGGGCACGCGCCCAAGATCTGATAAGCTCGGCCTCTTCAATTGACTACAATCATGGGGGTTAGATATTAACTCGCGGGGATCCTCGCCGAGATCGGGCTACCATGCCTCTACCCCTTTTCCATCGCAGACATTTTCACGTAACGAGAACCTGCAATTGACGGGGTTATCGCGATTTTCAGGAAATCCAATTGCCGATTGGCGGATCATCCGGCCAGATAAGCCTCGCAGCTTCTTAGTCTGCGGCTTTCAACCGGTCGTTAGTCGCTAGCTATCGAATGCTCGTCTCTTTCGACTATTCCTGCGAGGACTCGCCGATTTGACATTTCTCCTGGCATTTTTTCGATACTTGACGGGTTATATAAATGCTGGGAGATTGTAGTTTAAGATAGGTACACTTATGGTTGGAAAGAATTTTCAAGATCGTGTCGTCGAATCAATGAATTTTATTAGGACGGATTTGTGTATGCATTTTCAGGACTGAATTCGGATCTATTTTAAAGTATGTTTCCGCAGGATCTTTTTAATCTAACGTAGCTTAAATTGAAGCTAGAAGTGTCTACTTTAAGATAGAGTAGCCAGGATATTTGGAAAATCACGACGTTGTTTTCGAGAATTGAAAACATTCGATGAAAAATAACCAGTCAACTTGAACTTCCATCGTCTACAACAGTCGCCTATATTAAATACAAAGCTATTGCAATTCTTTCTATAATGCAATATAAAATATAGCCTGAAGTTCCGCCTAAAATTTTCACATAATTTGAACACTATTATCAGTGGATTGCAGAATTTTATGCAAGATAAAAATCGTCATGAAATAGACACCAACTAGCAAGTTCATTCTTCCTTTAATCACCTATACAGATTAAAAATAATACATTGACGTTTCAAACTGCTTTTAATCGTTACAATATCTTAAATTACAACTCCCCAATTTCGCCACGAATGCACAAAATTCGCAGTCTGCTTATCGCAATTGAGTTGATTAAAAGAGAATTGACGATTCGCGAACGGATCGCTGGAAGCATTCACCCAACAATTGTCCAATCGACACTTCGATCTTCCTCCGGCAGAGATAATTGCGCAGGCCATGTTGTCGGCGGTTCCAAACAAGTCTCGTTGTATATCTTCATTAACCGAGCCGGCGTTTTTGTTCGAAATAAGAACCGGTTGACGGATCGATTGGTCTGGACACACGCGTCGCCATCGATGACCGGCGTCGCGTCGCTCGCTATACAGAAGCGATTCATTAGATCAATTTCATGCCCAATATGGCAGGCACGGTCGGCCTGCTGCTTCTTGTTTTTGTTCAATTAATTGACCGGCAATTACCGCATTAGACGGATCGACCGGCATACGAGCGGTCTCTCGGTGTCAGTTGGCCTAGGCGAGCACGCAACATGCTGGCGCTCTAATGTGTCGTTACTTTGTGACGACAGTGCGCTTCTGTTCGGTTAGGAGCGAACGTATGGTGCGAGCCAGGTAGCCCTCTAGTCCTTCTGTCGAATTATCACCTGATAGGCCAGCGAGGAAGGGGTGCGGACAGTTGCGCATGAAAGTAGGAACGGGACCGCTATCTTCGATCTAGCGTCGTTTCACGGATAATCGATCACTTTCTGCCGTTAGGAATCCTCTTTAAATAACGTATGATAGACTGCGTCCAAAATGAAAGGAAGTTTCAGTCATCATTTCGCGGCTTCCAATCTTGCTTGCAAGATATAAGTCTTTTAATTTTGCAACCCATGCTCGTTGTGAAAAGAAGCTGCATTTGAAAATTCGTATCTCGAAATCTATCGATTATAGGCAGCTGACGTTTCTTTATTTTTAAAAGCTCCAGTGCTTGGTTTATACGTTCATGACTAGGATGCGGATTTTATGCATTTATGACAAAAATGAACAAGTAGAAAATACAAAAGACACCAGGAGAATGCAAAGATTTTGTGAAACTGTTATACATTTGTTGAAACTAATCAAAGAACGATTACGTCTTTATTTAACTTATAATTTATTTATTATATTTACTATATTTACTTTACTATATTTACTATATTTACTTTACTATATTTACTATATATAATTTATTTATTTTTCTTTATTTCTAATTTCTATTTACTTAACTTAATTTTATTTAACTTATTATGAATAATTAACACAGAATAGCTTTAGTGTGCATAAAGATCCGCATGGTTGATACTTTCTCATTCATGGCATCAGTTTCATCATGGCGCCGTTTCCATCATCGCACGGTTTCCTCGACGAGAAGTGGGTGGCCGATGGCGAAGCGTTAATTGACCGGTATCGGCGCGGTAATCTATATTTAGAGCGGCCGATTCCATGGCCGGCGGGCCGGGCCGAGGACCGAAGGAGACGTTAAATCGATTTACAAACTAACCAAATGTAAAAACGCATCAGCGTCAGGGCATCTCATAAACGCGTAAATACGGCTCGTTTTACGAGTGCATAAAATAAGAGGCACGCCGGCGACCTCGAGCTTGTTCCGCAGGCCGTTCCATATTTTTCACCGGTGATCCAGGATACGGACGGGAAAGATAAGCGCGAGGATCGAGAGATGGCCGAACCGTTAATCCGAGCGTGGGGTAATAAAAAAGTCTGCTGGAAAGTCGCTCGTCCGATATTTTACGCGCCTAAAGCCGGATTCATGGTGACCGTGGCGAAATTCCATCACCGTTCCGAATATTCCCTTTTTCCATTATTCTTTGCCAAGGAGGTATCATCAATCCCGGTGCATCATGCTCCTTTGATACCTGTTCGACGGCCGTCGCGATCGGTAGTATCTTTCGCAAAGAGTCGATGAAATTAAAAATGAAATTTCGATGTATGTAACAGCAAACAGCTGATCTATAGTAAATAAGTTTTAGAATTATAATGGCGTTAGTCAGATTTTCGAGAATGCTAAATTATGTCTTGAAATGCAATCCGTGTTGAAAAGTCAAGTGAAGTAAGCGATAAAATTACTATAACTTAACTCTAAATTATCTAAACATTAAATCTGGTCACGATATAGAATTCTGAACAGTGAACAATAGAATGCACCATAAAGATGATAACGATGAACGTCGTTCAAATTATATTGTCCTTACGTTACGTAATAAATTTTCAAAACGAATGGACAAATTTTAAAAATGTTATGTAATCTTAAAAATGCCCAAATATTTACGAGTGACAGCGTACACGTAAACAGTTTCGTTGAAATTGATTTACTCGATGACCATTTGGATGATTTACGCGTTTCCGTATCCCCGAGAAGAATGAGTAGATCAACTGCGACAGTGTAAAAACATTTGGAGAATGTATAGACTCCCTTTCCGGTGCTTTGACAGCTCTGGAATTCGGCTAGGAGAGAAATCGAGGATAGAGGAAAAAATGTACAGCAGTTTGGCAACAGCGTTTAGAGGGACCGAGGGTTAGAGGCTTCATCCCGTGGACCCTTATTGTCAGCCGATGGCCATTCTCTATGGCTCAACGCCTACAATAATCTCGTTACGATTGGAATCATGGGGCCGGCGTGGCCCTCGGGCTTTGACAGCGACACAATGCAAGGTGCTTTGTCCGGGCCTGCTTGTGGACCAATACCGATCACACAGCCATAATGTCTCGCGCGTCTCGAACTGGGATTTCCTCCCCCGTTTCCCGGGGGCGAAATATCTCTCTCTCTCTCTCTTCCTCTCTCTTTCTTTGGTTTCTCCCTTCACCAGTGACGCAACTCCATTCTTAAGCGATCCGGTGGTTGTTTGAAAGTGTTTTGGCTCGTTGGGAAAATATGGAGATGTCTCGGAGCGGGGCTTCCTTGTGGAATTCCTGTGAAACTCGCTCCCAGCTGGAGAATCGGTGTGCTCGACTAGTCCGTTCCATTCTTTCGTTCGCTCTGACCCCGCTCGCCGTGAGATCCCGCTTCGCTTGCCCGCCGGGCGAAATTCTAATGGAGGACTCAATCACGGAAGAAAAGACTCCTCGTGGAAAGGCAGATCGCGATTGATTTCTGTGAAGCCGGCCTCCGGGCGACCAGCCAACGCGGACGCCGTGGAAACCGCTTTTTCTTTCGTCGAAACAATCGCGTCTCTTGGAGAGGCTCGATCGTCCACGATATTTTCTAGTATAGATCACTAGACTGCGGATCTTTATGCAAAATAAAGATCGCGTGCAATAAAAGAGAGTTTAACAGAAATTTCTTTAATAATTTAAGCGAGTTTTAAATAATACGAAAGCGTCCTTAAATTCTTTGAATATTTTAATTATACTTCTTTTCTCACAAACGCAAAAAGCCTGCGGATTTTACAATGATCAGAGTAGTCATTTTGTCACCTGCATGGCTATTCTTTTGCTCAAGCCTTGTAAATATTCTTTTTAATAGTAATTATTTATTTAATAATAATTATTTTAATAATTATTTTAATAATTATTTATTTTAAGTCTCATGTAAATCGTTATGCGACGAGGTAATTACCTAATCTATCGATCAGGTGAGAAATGGTAAAGATAGTTTCTTTCCATGACAGTGTTGCTAGTAAAAGTATTGGTAGATCGAGTCGTAATAGGTTAATGGTCGCTGCTCTTTTCCCAGTGTTGCATCCGCATTCGAAACAGCGGAACAGCCGTCGTAGTGTCCAAGTAGAATGAGCCAGCGCCTAATCAGACAACCAGCCCGGAACCGGGAACGACCGCATCCGAGCATTTACGACATCGTTACATCGTCGTTAGAGCTCCACCGATCCTGCGGGCTTCTGTATTGCGAATCCTTTCGCGACGATTCGAACGGAGACGCAGTTTTGCTCGCTGGTTAGAAGACTGTGGAATTAATGCATTTTCCATCAAAATTCCTAGATGCAATTTCAAGCGAAATTCGTCTTGAAATGGTGCATGGTCTCTGGAAATAAGTATTACACTGTTATTTCTTACAACTCATTTTGCCAATTTTGATTTTGACTTTGCTATTAACATTTTAACAAAGACTCTTCTGACGAACATACAACTAAGAATGCTTAGAATTATTTATTATTCGTTTGGAATAATTTAGTATTGATCAATTATTATACAATTACGATTATTTATTATTTAATTACGATCATTTATTATTCAATTTCGATAATTTATTATGTGATTATTTTTATTCAATTACAATCTATTTTCAAAGTACATCTCTAGCTATTTCAATTTTTTTGTTTACCTCAATGAAAGTACCCTAAACCTGTCAAATACTAAATGTAACCAGCATGTCCTGTTTTACAAGAATGACAAGAATAAACGAATTACAAGAATTTTATAAGAATAAATTTATTTAAAACTTTTGCCATTTTTATCGCAATGTACTACTGAATTAATAAATTTATTCCCTACAATTATTACTCTACAATGTGAACAATTTTCTAAGAAAAACTGCGAAACCGACGATTTAAACCAACCGGTAAGCCCAGTGTTAAATTATTCGTTCAAATTTTAAAGTCAGAGTCCAAACGAACCATAACTCCGCCATCCGAGTGTAGGAAGAATCGGCGCAGGTATTCGTGTTCCGCCGAGAACGAATGAATTTCGCTGCCTCGGGGAAGAGCACAGTATCGACTGGCCGCAGTATCGATGCCCTTGGTATTAGCAGGAGTCTACCACGCGTTAACATCGGTCTCGCGTACACGCGATTAGCGTGTAGCGTGTACCAGCGGCTCGTAGCCGGGCTACGAAGAGCCTACCTGCTCGATCGCTCGCAGCAGGGGGTCCGGAGAACCATAATTCCACCTTTACCATCCTCCGGCGTCATTAAGAGACGCGTGTTGTGCGTTAGACACCGGCTACTACCGGACCGGGCTCGTCGGCCATAATCGTGAGTCGTGACGAGTCCTGCTTATCTCCTCACGATCGTCTACCTGACTCAGCAGATGACACCTCGTCTCTTCCGGTCGGACGTGTCCTCTGTTTTCCGTGGATCGTTTCCGAGCCAATGGTTATCGCGTGTCCAGTTTCGGTCGTGCCCGATCCCTAAACGAGACAGATGAGTCACTAATGAGGACCGGTCGGCAAAAATCGCCGGAGAAGGCGGTGGCTAGAGAGAACAGAGCTAGTATGCCGGTTATCTTCGGTCGCCGATCGTTTTGGTCATCCGAGGCGCCGTCTATCGCTGATTGCGATTAATTAGCCGCAGTACCGAGCCGCAGAGGACGCGCCAGCAATCTCTCGTCGACTAAGGAGTCGATTCAGAACGTCATCGTTACGCGAAACGAGAACCGATCCGGGAAACCGCGATCCTGCCAGCTGATCTCCGAGCCCCGATAACATCGGCGGGGTGTAAAATATTAAGCAGAAACCCGACGCCAAACGGTTCCAGGAGGACTAGCCCCATGCCCAGGCATGTTCAATTAATTCAATGAATGAATCAGACCCCCGCTCCACCGACTGACTCGCCATGTAACGTTTTAATGATGCGCCCCGTCTAGGCCAGATGACTCTCGATGCTTATCTACCCTCTTGCCACCAGCAGACACGCCCCTGCACCCGATCCCTCCGACATCGAGCACGTGCCGGCCCGGAAAAAAGGCATATGTGCGGACGAGTACCCGATTGCTCATTACCTCGGTGTCAACGGATGACTCTTCCGGGCGCGAGGTTAAGCTGACTGCGTCGCGATACCCTGTTCATTAGGGAGCTACACGAGCCCTGTACTCGACACCTGTTACTTTTACTTCGGCTGGCTCGAACTTTTAATTTGCCAGCGGGGTCGGCGATAGTCGTCCGCTGTGGGGGGCAATGAGGATACCAACGTTCTTCTTTGTTATTTAGGGGTTTTATCTGTCGTTAGATGAGAAGATTAGACGCTTTTCAAGATTCTTTTGTGGACTTCCCTTTATCCTACTTCCGTTATTGAGATTCCAAAGATAGTTCTTTATCGTTTATAGATGTTCGCAGCGATTGTCTGCTTCTCTTTTTGAAAATATAATTGTGCTAGGAGGCATTCTTCTTTCGTCGCGATACGAATGTTCATCTTTTATTTTAACAATTTGTAATATATTTCCAATCCAAAAAATTCTTCTGTATTGTTTAATGTTGCTCGATATGATCAAAAGTCAAGAAGATTAAAAGATCTTTCTTGATCCTTTTGTAGACCATTTGAAATCTGCTTCTGAAGATATAATAGCGAGGAGAATCTTCTTTACTAGAATATTCATGGTTCACATCAGATATAAAAATTGTGCAGTTTCCTTTCTTCTTTCATTGTTTCATGTATGGAACGTTCTAAAACATTCGTTTTCATGCAACCATGGTTCACGATATGGTGCAAGAGAACATCACCGAATCTAGTTCTGCTGTAACAGTGTCTGATTGTATCTTCATACCCGTCCAACGAACCATGTTTCTTGCCAGAACGTTCGAGGATCGATCATGATCGATTTCGTCTAGTATAATTGAGAACGACGCATACCCCTCTGCCGCCTTTGAGATCGTCGCGGAGGGTGGCCGTGCCAGAAGAGGCATCGTATCCCGGGACTATGAGTTCGCCCGTTATATAGCTCGAAGAAAGTGGAAAGATAGGGAGAGCCCATAGGCCGGAGAGAGAGAGAGAGGTCGAGCTAGAGATAGATAGAAAGAGAGAGACAAGAAGAAGAAGAAGAAGAAGAAGAAGAAGAGAAGGCGATAGGTTGGCCGACACGCACGTGGTGCGGCTCGCCCGGTGGAATACGTATTGCCTCGGGGTGTCGGAATTATTGGCCCGTGGGTTGCGGCCGAGCCCGCAAATGGGACAGGTTGTTTCGCGTTGGTGGAAACGGCCGATAAATCGCGGAAATTAAATCGACGCCATCGGCTGTCGATAGCGGGCCCGCGTGGACGACGTATGATGCACGCCGGCCACAAAGAAGAGTTCCGTGGACCTTGGGTCCGCAGCGCGCCGGTCGAACGACGGCTCGCGCGTCGCGGGTATCTGGCAACATAACGATCCTGCAGGATCCCGAAGGAGATCTTATACGTCAGGTTCCCGGAGATGGTATCGATGTTCCTCCCTTCCGCGAGAGAGGCGAAGGTAAATTGCGCGCGCGAGAGGTAAATTATCCGGCGGGTAAATCGAAGAGTCGCGTCGCGTCGCGAGCGTTGCCAGCGCTGAGGACTCAATTTACAATTCGACCGGCTTCTAAGAAACGCTGGTCCCGCAACCAGGGGCCTACTTATCGTCCCCCGAGCTCGGTAATACATTGTCAAGGCGGCGGTAACGAGCGGCTCGATGATGTTTCCATCGCGGTAGGACGCGTTGCGTTCTCGCGGCGCGCTAACCTCCGGGGCTAGAACCGGTGGCCGGAGGAGATCCCATCGTGGACGGAGGGTACACCGGGCATAGCGTGCGGAGTAAATGTTCCAATCGTCGTCGTGCCCTGTCCACAAATTATTCCTCGTGTTCAGCACGATGCGCAGCACGAGCTGGTCACACATACAGACTCCGCGACGAGAGCGGCTCTGCAACGGCCGGAGAGGAACGGCGCCGGTCGCCGGTTGCGGTTGCGGGGCGAGTGCAGCGACTTCTTCCACTCATTCCGAGAACCGGAGGTATCGCGTCTTGGAGGTTGCCGGCGCGGAGAGTCCGCGTCCCGTATGCCACGATCGACCTAGCCGGACTCGATCAAGGGACCGTGGCTGCCCGTGGATTCGAACGTAAAGGACACGTAAGGCCAGCAAAGAAAGAAAAGAACCGGGGCCCGAGGAGAGAAGAAAGGATGAAAGGAGGATGAACCGAGCCGTCGACTGCTGCAACGGAGAAAGAGGAACGAGAGGAGGGCCGGGAGGAAGGAAGGGGATGCGCAGAGAGGCCTGCACCACGTGTGTCCAAGTCGCCTCGTTTCGTTTCGCTCCGCTTCGGGTAGAGGCAGTCAAGGTGCTCTCGTTTGTTCCTCGTTTCGAGTCGTGTCGTCGTTCGCGTCGTCAGGAGCTCGTGCAAGCCGGCCACGCTCTCCTATCTCTCATCTACCGTCCACCTGTATTCCCCGTATTGTCAGCACGTGGAATTCCGTAGAAATTAACGATTGACCCCCGCGAGAGCCGAGTCCTTATCTGACTCGCTCGATCATCCTATAGAACGCGGCTCCTCCGTGGCTCTGGACGAAGCCCTCTTCTACTCTTCCGAGCCTCTCAGCCGATGCTACTCCTGCTTCTGCTCTTGCTCCTGCGCCTGCTCCTGCTGCCGTTGCTGCTGCTATTCACGGCTGGCGATCGTAGATATTATAGAGGACGCCGAGCCCGAACGTGACGGTAGAATGGGATTTGAATAAGTATATCGTTGCTTGACGCGCTGCGGGCCTCGAGACATAATGGCGGTGCCGCCGCGCCGTTTAATCTTGTCGATTAATTACGCGCCGGCTTTCATTCCGCTCCGAGCGCGGCCTTGGATCATCTTTTAACCACGGTCCCGAGATCCTTCTGCGCCGATGACGGATAAATAACGCGCGATTTTCGTGCGGTTTCAATGCGGCTACGATCGCGAAGAATACGAGGCACGAGCGTGATGCATCGACGCTTTCCATTTTTCTCCTCTGGAAATTGTTCGAACGTGATCGCGATGTCTGTACGTCGTTAGTAGACTGCGCACTTTTGTGCAAAATAAAAATGTTCTGCCTCTGTTGTAAATTACGAGACTCGATTAAGAACATCGTCCTATTTCGATAATTTTGTTAGAACGAAAGTAATATATCGATTCTCTCTGTTAAAAGAGCACGAAATACCTCGACCGAAATTTACAGTGCAGATAACAAAATGTTCCAAATATCAGACTGGCAAGTGCATCGTGATCTTTTTCCTTGATGCACCGAAGAATCAAGTGCACGTTCGAAAGAGAAGAAGCTGAAGAGAAGAACGCGTCATTCCCGCGGCATTCGGAGTGCAAGAGACTCTGCGATGACAACGGACACGTTGCATCTCGTTCTAAAATGTAACAGGCCCGCGAACCTTGTGTTTTCGCTGGTTTATCAACCAGGTGTATCTTGGGAAAGAGATACCACGCGGGGTGAAGGTCTGATCCCCTGGGTGGAAACCATTCGCACGTACCAGACTGACGACGTGAAAGTCGAAATAGAACCGTTTCGGAAGCGTTACTCGAACGATGCCACTTGGCGAATTTCGATAACAGATTTACCTAATTATTTTACCAGTAATATTTACTTGGGACCTAGCAACTGATTTCTCGAGGTAAAGTAGTTGTGATAACTAATTGCTCGATTTGAACAAGTCTACGAGTTAAACAAATTCTGATAAGAAATCCTGCCGGTTGGAACGATCAGTATCATATTGTTAATTAATAAATTGTTAGCATAATGAAGACCTTTTTTAAGAAACGATGGGACAAATTCCTTTAGTTATAATAAAAATGGTAAAACATTTAGGTGCATTCTGTCTTGTCATTGTTATAAAGCAACACAGGTTAATCACTTTTGCAGGTATTTTGTAGTTACTATTATAAGTTTCGTAGCTATAATGTAGGATTGAGAGAATACAATATCATCAATACATTGCTTTCAACTTTCTAAAACGATTACAGGAAAGTAATGTACCTTAAATTTCATGAAAATGCTGCAGAAGGAATTTACCTCGCATGAAAGTGCATTATCAATAACCCCAGATGTTGCACGAAGCTCTGAGCAGCTCGGCTCGATTCTTCTCCAACACTCTTCCTCTACAGGAAAGAATCCACTGTATAACCTGTGAAAATGAAAGCTAATCTACCAAGCTACCAATTCCAAAAACACGAGAACTGACTCAGAAACGCGATCTTTATTTTGTCCGATTCCTGAGTCACGGTGCCAGACGGTCGTGGAGCCTAGTTTCGGAAGAGTGAGTTCCAAAGCTTTTTCTGTCGGTCAACGAACGCGGAATGGAATTGGCATCTAAACAGACAACAGAAAGAGAGAGAGAGAGAGAGAGAGAGAGAGAGAGAAATAGAGAGGGCAGGTAGATTGGATCACCACCGAAACCAGCGAGCGTCGAGGTTCGAAAAAAGCACCTGTTTGCCGTACGTGGGCCGAGAAGGCAGGCAGGGAAGAGCCACAACACGATTTGTACCGGCGAGGACGACGAAGTCGTAACCCCGAAGAGGCGACCGCGCCCATATCGAGCGACAGCCCGTTAAGCCCACTCCGGACTCCATCCAGATATCATCGCGAATGCTAAACAGAAGGGCGACTTCCCTCGCTCGTTTCAACCCGGCCTCCTCCTCCTCCTCCGCCTATCCCCGCGTCCTCCTCGTCAGGCTCCCTCGGGCCTCGGCAGACCGATTCCTCTCGAGAGCCTCATGCATCGAGATAACTTTGGCAGCAATGTTGCAGGCGATTTTCGAGGCGATGCAGTAAAAACCTCCGCGATTCCAATTTCTCTGGGGAACGATCCGCCGTGGATCGAACGGCGCATAAAATCCGCAAGGTCCGAGACCGAGCTTCGCGACACGATGCTGGGCTCGAAGGGTATCGACGATACGACCTTTGATAAGGGATTACGTCCTTAATCGAAGAAGCTCGACGCGTAATTTGAATTTGTAAGCGGCTGCGTGTGGGCTACCGGGTGGACTCCATTGCTTCATAAATTTGGCGGTCGGTATTCTGCCTGCGATCCAAGGAATCCGGGGATCGAAGGAGATTTAAGCGTAATGGAAGAAGGAGCTTTGGAATTTCGAATGAGGGATAGGATTAGGGTTCAACGAGTTTGTAATTATGTGGGGCACTGGTTCGTTCTGTGGGAAAGTGAATAGTGGTCATTGTGTTGCAAGATGATTTTCCACCAGATTTATTTTAATGAAATATAAGTATGAGTATTTTTCATCATCCAAACAGCTTTGTGCAACAAAGGCAAGCTGTCTTGTTTTAAAAAGTGTATTTTAGTCTTCTTAGAAGAGTCTTCGAGCTACACTGTGCAATAGAAACAACTCTTGGACCATCTACTGAGAACTAGATAGTTTAATCTTCCATGCTATAATGACAAAAATTTTGTACCAGGCTTATGTAATTTTTTTAGTAACTTTTTTATGCTTACTTTCTTCTATATTTTTATATTAATTATCATACTCTTTATTTATTGTGTAATATAGCCTAAGGGTTTTACACATTTATGGTAACAAAAGCTGGGTGAAATTGAGAACAGTGAGAAGACTGAAACAAGCTAAGAATATTGATGTAATAATTTCAAGTAATTAACATTATTACAGAAAGAAAGAAAATCATACTTGGCTAATCTGTCTTGCAAGTAATGCAGCAATTTCTAATTTTCATAAACATTATATGAAGGTGAAAGTGACCAGGTTGCGTCAAATGCTCACATTTTTGCAAAATAAAAATGTTGTAAGTTAACCATAGGTAAAAAAAGTTAAATCAACGTAAATTCCATCTTTTAATAATTTTAATAGTTTTGTTATCTTCATCACGAATGCATAGAACTAGCAACATACTCATTGCCCTGTCTAGTATGATAAGTAGTCCATGCATCGCCAGCAGAATGTATAATCTTTGCAACAATATTGGATGCAGTGACGACGAAAAGGACGATTTTGGGGAACGAAAGCGAAATCTGGTGAAATCCGCAGAAACGGGCCGCGTATCTGGCTGGCTACCACCTGCACGGGTATTTTTATGTCGCGACGTGGGTGGACGAGGAAAGAAACGCGCGTCTCTTTGTTACGAAGCGAAACGTAGGCGGTCGTATAGGTCGCGCCAGGTTCCCTCCGTACCCTCGGCCATCTCGTCGTACCGTGGCCAAATACCACAAACGTAGCACGGCATATTATAATACACGTACGAATCAAATAATGCTTAATAATCCGAGGAATTTCCTGGTGATGTCACCGATGCGATATTCTTGGCAACGAACGGCCTTCGTACTTTGACCGTGCTCATTTTTACGAATCGATTTAAATATATCCCTGGAATTTACATATCAATCTTTCCGTAATAATATTCAATTAACGAAGAAAATCTTCAAGAATCCGCCGGAGAAGTTAAATTTAGCAACCGCTGCGAAAATTAATTAAGGGGACACTGGGTTGCCTTAATTCGCGGGTGACCTGCTGGTACTCGCTATCTCTTCCATCGAATCTTCAGCATTGCTGAAATATTGCATCTGCAATATTTCTTGAGAAAACAGCCCGACTGTTCTTTATTTGAACGTTTATTCAGATTACCGTCAAACAATTCAGCTAATTATCGTAGCTAATTATTCACAATTTATTAAACAGAAGGACAATAAAAAATGAGCAGTAACGAGTCTGCGTTTTGCTGCAGTCTTGAAAGACCTCATCTACAATTTCTGGGCTTAAATAACTATTATCAAAATTAACCATATGCGCTCGAAACTTTTCTAAACAATAATCAGATTTTTAACAATTATTTAAATATAAACCAATATGATAACGTAAAAAGTGTTTCAAATTGCTTCAAGGTAGTCGTTTAATAAATGAGAAAATCTTGTCAAAGTCTCGCGAATAACATTTACAGAAACAGTTTAAATGAACTTTCGTATTCCAACAACGACGCGCATTTTAATCAAACAGTGCGCGAAGACGAAAAAGGATTAAGAAACCTTCGAGCTCCTCAGGTATTCTATTCGCGTTGCGAGACCGATTACCTGCATAATGAATGCGCGCGTGCTGGCGTCGTACCGAGGCGTTCCAATCATCACTTCGAACAATATTCCGTACCGATGGCGAGAACACGGGGCCCCGTAAAATGAGAACACATCTCGGGTTCCAGCAAACAGATGATACGCGCCTAAATAATGGCTGCACGAGCTGTTGACTGCGTAACGTGGGCGTGATTAAGGCTCGTGGCAAACGAACCGTTTATTTTCACCGTCCATCTAGAACTTTTTCTTTCGGCATCTCCGCACCTTTCCGGTGTAGTTACACGCAGGAAGTAGGCCGGGAGGGAAGAGGCGACGATCGTGAACGCGCGACGAGGATATTACAAGTAGGTGTCTCATACGTGGGCAAGTCAGGAAACGAGGGCACTCGAGGATATCAAAATGAGAGACGGAGAGGAAGAGATCGCCGGAGAACGAGCGAGCGAGAAAGAGGAGAACAGCGAGAGAAAGAGAGAGAGAGAGGGAGATCCCCCCTTTATTAATAGGGACAATCGAGCGTCTGTCACGGGACAATAGCCAGGACTACGCCCAGAATCGTAGGATCCCTGGCGTGACGTTAGCTTCGTGCACGGATACTGGCACAATATCCCGCCGCAGACCGGTGGTCAGCCTAAGTTCATGATGCGAGTTTGGCATCACGGTGGCGTACACGTGTCCCGCGGCTCTTTGACCTCTCCGGACACCTATGCAGCAAGAAAGGGCATCCGGTGCATCCACCGTGCAGACAGGCGAAGTTCGCGCTCGTGCCACGAGCCCGTGACATCGGGCACACCTACGAACCAAATGCGCGGCTTCCTTTTCTTGCGATGCCAGCCTGCATATTCAGCGGGCTTACTTCAGGGAACTCGGACCACCGACCAGTCACGAGGATTCGTCCGAGTGGCCCTGTTGGCCATTCTACTCGAGATATATCACAATTGATTCTGCTTGTTTCGGGCGCGACCTTTGACACAATTAAACACTCGCGATTGTATAATTTTTTTGATATAATAATGTTTTTGATGTAATAATGTTAATTGTAATAATCAGACTGCGGATTTTTAAAGAACTTTTTGTTTAGAAATTGTTTAAAGAATTTAAAGGTCTTGTTGTAGTATGGGGTTAGGTTATTAAAATGATTAAAACAGAGATAAATGTATGTGGAGGTCTTGACATAAATGAAAATAATTTTTATTTCGCATGAAAATTTACAGTTCAGTGATAATTGTTTAGAAGAAAGTATGCAGAAGTGAATAGAATTTTATTTCGATTTAAAAAAATGGTAGAACAGCAGAATGGCTTGAATAGAGTAATTGAAGTGGTGAATTATTTACGAATGCCACGTGAGTTATGCTAAATTGATTGAAGCTATTTTAGCCACTTAATCCTGTCGAGTTACCTCTCGCTTAATATTACGCCTCAATTTGTTTCGATGCTATAGAACACATTAATTCGATTAGCAAATTCTCTAATTTCCACCCGTTGAGTGAATATTTAGTTTCTCCGTTCCAGAGATAATTAGCAGCGACGCTAATTAGGGTTATTTTTCTAGAAAGTCTGAGCGAGTCGCTGTCGAGGGTTCTATCAGCCTGAAACGAGAACGAGCTCGAATGTCATTAATTCCACGTTTTATCGAGTCCCATATTTCCACTCACAGCATAAATCTATAAAATCTACGGTCCAATAAAATTCCCCGTGGAAAATGTTTAATTGAGGAAGGAGGCAAGTGAAAAAACATGCGCGCCATACCGTGACCGATCGCTCACACACGACAGCGAACGTGTTAATTCACGGGACGCCTTTGTCTTGGTTTTCATAGGCTTTCTCTTGTCAGTATAAATCTCCGCGATCTAACTGCATATTTAATATACAGAGTGTCCGGAACGATAAAGATATTGATTCGAAACTCGGCCCCGAAGTAAGAGGACTTCTTCGAACGCTCTCACCCTCGTGCTAAAGCCTCCTCGGCTCGCTGTTTCGCAATGTATAATAATTCACAGATTAGTCCCCGCGACAAGAAACAGTAACAAACGCACCGGGGATCGTAAACCATGCTGCAGAAGAGGAAATCTGCGGACGAAAGTGAAAAAGAGTGTTACGATCCACGCGTTCAAGATTTATACGCCTAATAAAGTCCCTCGCGAGTGTCGCTAGCGCAGTGCACGACCCTGCAAAAACTTCTCGAACGCGAATGAATCAAGTGCTTCCGTCTCGTTCGGTAATACTGTCCTCTTTACACCGTGGTTTCGTAGGACGACTACTTGCGCGTTCTGTCCTGTCACAATTGTACTCTCGAGCTGTGAAATCTGCCGCAAAAATCTTTAGCCTAGGAGGACGTTTACAGGAATAGCATCGGATTAATACAAGATAAACATTCGCCTTTCTGCATTGGTCCTTTCAATGTCGTACGTGGTATATAATAATACATAATATAATTATATAATATTGTATGATGTAACTGTATAATATAAGTGTATAATATTGTGCAATATAACTATTATAATGTTATATAACTCTATAATATTACACAATATAATTATATATTATTACATAATATAATTATGTATTATTGGACAATGTAATTCTGTAATATTACATAATATAATTTTAATAATATAAACAGAGCGCAGTATAAATTACAACATCGATAGCCTCAGCTAATATTTGTAACAATGTATAAAACTACATGATATTGCACAAAATTGCAAAAATAATATAGAAAGCGGACAGTTCTTGTATCGCATATTAAAACATGTTGAAAAATAAAAATTACGACATCTTAGCTTGCTCTACGATAAGTGTAGACGTCCCGTTAACTGTCCATCGACACGGAATTCAGACTCTGTGTTCACGTTCATCAATCTTCGGTGAACCTAGACAAATTATTTCTGTGTAAAACGTAGACCTGGTCCATAATCGTGGTGGTACGAACACTTTCGCTGTAAAACGTCTCCACTCATTAGAGAACAAAGCGCCTCGAAAGCCTACGCAATAGCGCGCGTCCTGATTGCCGGTAACAATCCACAAAAAGCCCATAAAACTACTGTCCTCAAGAAGACGATCTCCGCAGCATCGGATCACGGAAACGTTCGCAGCTAGGGACGGACAAAAGCGAAGTCATTAAAGCAGAATTTACCAACCGACCGCCATATAAATTCCGCTGTTAATCTCCGGCCGAGCTGCAAGTCCCTAAATCTGTCGAGTTCATCGGTCGAACAGAATTTCACGAAAAGTAACATAAATTCCGCTGGCAGGTACGCATTTATATCCGCGGCCGGAGCATTTGTCAGGCCGGACAATGGTTTTATAAATGATTCCGACGAGTTCGCGCCTCGTAGATCTCGATGCGGGCACAATGGCCGGGGTATCGGTGAATCGAGGGCGCGCCAGGAAATTCGATATTCGCTCGTGCATCGTCGACTGATGGCGATTAATGATCCCGGGGACACGGGAGGCCGGAGCGAAAACCTGCGGCGGTTGGCGATCGGTTGGTCTCGGTTGGTCTCGGTTCTCGGCAGAGCCGCCTCGGCGACGGATGACGCGAATCGGGCTCGCGTTGAACAGCCTGTCCGAGGATAGGCTACGTGTTAATTAAAGACGATTAGAGATGGCCGTTGCTGCGATTGAATCTGGGGCTCGAAGTGCTTTTTATCTGGTCGTCCACGTAATTTCCCCGGAGCGAAAAATGAAACGGCGGGTTCTCGGTACGGGCGGCGTATATCAACGGGTTGTATACATTGTAGCGGGACATTTTTATTACGGCCGTATTGGAGACACGGCTCTTTTATCGTTATATCCGTGATCGTACGATGCCGACGGGTCGCGCGATTCCCCGCCATAAAATACGAATCCGAACGCAACTAATTGCTTGTACCTGTTCGACAAAAGGAAACTCGTCGGGGCCCGTGCCAATAAACACGTCCCTCGGCCCCTCTTCTGGGCCAGCGGCTCCTCCGAGCCGGCCTCTCCTTCTATCCCGTCGGCGGTGACGCAAGGTGGAACGGCACCGAGCTACCTCAGGAGAGGCAGGGGGCCCCGGTTATTTATCCGCGGAAGGGTCTATTAATTTCGAGCCAATAATAACTCGGACTCCTCGTACTAATTAATATATGAGCACCATTCGGCCGGCAAGAGCCCAGAGCAGGTTCGTCTCTCGGGACCGATCCTTAAAGACTCGCTCCGCCGCGCCTTTTCGTCTCCGTTCCTCTCCGCCTCCTCTCTCTTTCTCTCTCTCTCTCTTCTTCGCTCGAGCTTCGGTATCATCTTCCCTCTGCTTCCCTCGTTTCCGTGGCCGGACCCCTCGTATCGGCAAAACGATGATGAAGAACCGGCCCCGCCGACAAAGATGCCGCGACATGAGCCATGCGCTCTCGTTGCGCACACCGAGAAAACGACTCCCTCGATGCCTCTCCGATCCTGATCGAGGGCTACGCGAGATCTTTATAGGCCCGCCGTTACGCACAGTGGTCGCCAACGCGGCTCCACCCAGCCCAAATTCAAGTTCTTCATTCGGATGCCAGGACTGGTACTGCTAGCGAGCTCCGGGGCTCCTGTCATGACCATCGAAACGGCCCGAGGAATCTCTTATTTATTTATTTATTTATTAACGACGGATTTACGGATCTTGTGCCTATATCCTAATCGATTGAAACTGTTCAAGTACAATGTTCATCCTAGATTAGCTGAGATAGGTCCCACTGTAGTATTATAAAATATTAAATCTCTTTTTATGTTAGTTGTAAACTATACTTCCATAACACATCATCGATGCTTCCAAGAAATGTGCAATGCTTAAACCAATAGTTTTCAGAGTCTTTACAGGGTGTCTCAAAAGTCACTCGCAATCGGGAACTGAGGTTATTTGAAGTAACTTTTTCCTTAGCGCAAATGCAATTCGCGACTTTGTTTATGTGTTATTAACAAAAAACAATCACCAATGAGAGGCGATCTTGTAATGCGGGCGAAGCTCGGATCCACTGATTGGCTCGACCGTCTTGCGCCATCTCGCCTCTCATTGGCCACTGTTTTTCGTTAATAACTCGTAAACAAAGCCGCGTTTTGCATTTGCACCAAGGAAAAAGTTACTTCAAATGACCTCAGAAACTCCTCATGTCCCTATTTCAAGTGACTTTTGGAACACCCTGTACAATCTCCAGAATCCCCAGGTCTCAAGCATACAGACCTCATCGGAGAACAAAAGCAATAAGAAAATGATATCCTAAAGAAAACAGAACCAACGTCGAAAGCGGTAATTGGCGCAGGTTCGTCGCAGGTTGCATCTGGATGGTGCTGCCTCGCAGGGTGGTCCTTTCGGCTCAACACGAGACAAACGCTTGACACAGGCAACGTGGCTCACGCCGTACCCCTTCCTGTATCTCGTTGCAGTCCTCTTGCATCCCTCTGGATCCGAGGACGTCGCGGTCGCCTAACAAATGGCCGACAGATTAGAACTAGAAAACGGCGGCGCCCTACTACCCCGTGAGAGAGGCCTTTGGCGTCGGTGCCTTTCATGAAACTGGATCCGGAGGGGGGCCTCGCCCCTCCCACGCTGTGCAACCAGCCAAGATAACAGGGCAATAATTCAAGAACTTCACGATACTGGGACACGCGCGGGTCTCCTCACCGTGAAAGATTAGTCACGGATACGTACGTCGGTGCCGCGCTTCCCTTCCGCCGATCTTCTCTCTTTCTCCTCGGTCGGCTTCCTCTTACCATTTCTCTGTCTCCTTCTATTTCTTTGTCTATGTCTCTTTCTGTTTCTCTATCGCCATCTCTTTCTATTTCTCTGTCTCAATCTCTGTCTATATCTATTTCTGTCTCTCTATCGCCACTTCTTTCTATTTCTCTGCCGCCATCTCTCTCTCTCTCTCTCTCTCTCTCTCTCTCTCTCTCTCTCTCTCTATTCGCCTTTCTCCATCTGTTACGCCGTCTCTCGCTCGTTGCCGTCGTTCTAGGGGCCCGTTTTTCTCGGGGACCGCACGAAAAGCGTCGACAGCGTCGGGAAGGGCGACCCGATGCGGCGCGGCGTCGCTTCTTGCGATTCCAACGGGCCCACGAGCGTGGAAACGACCCACCGGACACGGTTGGCGGACGGGGCAAGACTGGCGGTATTGTTTCGAGTACTGTTAGATGCAGCGGGGAATATGTTCGCAAGAATAATGGGGTTTACCGCGGTTATTAATCCTCGACGGCTCCCTGGGACTCCTCTTCTCGTCTCTCGAACGTGAGCGTTCTGTATCGGGCCAAAGGTTCCGAATGGTTCCGCAGTTCTGCGAGGAGGATTCATCGGCACGGATCCGCGAAACTGTCCACCGGGATTGCGTTACACGGTCACGTGCAGGTGATAAATTCCGAGACGAGGAAGAAGATTACGAGGATCTTAATTGCACGCCGCGGACACGCGGGCTCTCCCAAGTGTAACAACTTTACGACGCCACTCCGAAGTGGCTCGAGAACGTGATACCACCACGTGGGGGCCACGCGACACACATCTTCGCGTGCCATCTGCTGCACCGCGGTTCCTGGATCGCATTCTAACCCTTCGGCGACCATTCTGGACATGAGATGGTCCTTCGTGGTTCGTTTATATTTTTAAAGTACTGGTAACAACGCTATGTTTCGATATAATATCGATTATTTCATCTTGGACCATGAACTTCCATTTCTGCGTTTGAAATATTCTTTTAAATAGCATTTTATTTGAAATATACATTTATTTGCAGTTAGTTAGATACAGTATGTATCTAGTCTGGAATAGTCTAGAAGTCTAGAATTTCTAGTCTAGAAGTGTGGAATATTTTACGAAGTATATATTTTTTCTCTGTAGATGCAGTATATTATTTTGCATACTCGATTACCAAAATAAAATATTTCATTCATCTATCTATCATTAATATATCATTTAAAATAGTATTTAAAACGTTCTTTTTTATGGTTAAAATATTTGCATAGTTATAATGCAATGTCAATTATTAGATTGTGTAGTACATATGCAAATTCGCATTTATACTTTTATCGTTGTAAAGTCTGTTCAAATGCAAATAATAATAGTTTCAATATTAGCCATTTCCAATGGCAAATGAATAAAATCCACAGTCGAATGATCACAGTATCAGTTCGTGTGCTCTGCGTTAATTAATATCGTCAGAAGTGTCTTCCTTTTGGAGTAACGATATTCCGTGATCCGTCAAGGAATCACTCGCCGGCGAGGGTTGATTTAATCGATCAACCGGCTGATATCACGCAGGGAGATCAATATAATCAAGAGACGGATCGAATGATCGGTATCCATGGCGAGAGATCGCGGACCACCCTGACTTCATCAGCCGGGGGTAATTAAGTACTGAAGAGTGATAGGCTGGCGTGACCGACGGTCATACATCGCGCCTCTGCGTTCGTGATCCGGGGCACGGGTTCCTGCTGATCGTTTCCATTCACGAATCGTTTAGCTCGATCGATTTGTACCGTAGATCCTGCGTAATGACTCGAAAATCTTGCGGCTTTCCATTGACCGGTCCAACGAGTAATCTTTCAACCCTCGAAACATTTTCCAAAAAGTTTCTTCCGTTTTAACTGACCGTAAAAGTCTCTAAACTTTCATCTTAGTTTCTTCAAAAAATTACAATGTTAGTAATAATATAATAATAATAATATTTATTAATATTTATAGATTCCAGGCTCCATTGACGGCGAGAAAAATTTTAGTTATTTATTGGCAAATCTTAACGAGTATAAATATTATTTAACGATCTAGTATCTGACAATTGATATAAATTATAGAACTATAGAAAAACTAACAAAAGAATTCCTTAAAAATATGTTAAAGGAGACTGATAAATAAGATTATAAATGATCCTAAGGATACCGCTCGAATGTTAGCAGTAGAATTACAAATTCTACTCTTTCACTATTAAAGAAGAAGAAATTGGTCTCTAAAAGTTTTCTAAAAACGTTCTCTAAACTTTCATCTTTCTTCTATCAATCCATTCAGCCACGATTATGATGCTCTTAAATTTTACAAGAGGCCTAAACCGGTACCAGTTTGTGCAGGCGTTTCATCATCCACAGTCCCGTAAATTCTTCATCTTGATAAAATAAAATCGCCGCCGACGATAACGATAATATTTATGGATAGAGGCTCCATTGGCCGCGGGATCAATCATTTCACTCTTCAGCGACGCAATCGCATTATGTAAGATCGGAGCGATGGTGAAACGCATGCAGAATGGAACCGTGGCGGATCAAACCGCGAAAGGCCTGGCGCAGTATTTAAATTTCTGTTTGCAGAGCTTCTTCGGCGTGCTCATTTGCGGGGCCGCGCGTCGAGCAAGAAATTTCTTATTCTCCGGCGAGAATAGCCGCGAGATACCTTCCTGCTCCGCAGAGTCACGCTTACGCGTGCGCCCGTGCGTGCGTGTACAAGCGGATCGCGTGTAACAGGAATATCGCGCGTGGGGACTCGCCTCTATTGCGAGCAGGTTGCTTATATTTGCAGTTTTATGCACTCAGCCGCACCTTCGCCGGCTCGATACTCCGGGCGGTCGACGGAGACGCGAGTACTCATCTGCCTGCAGACGCCATCTTCTTTTCCCCATCCTCCTAAGCTCCTTCTCCGCCTTCTTTATTTTTCTCGCGATTTTTCCGGAGCTGCCTAACGACTTTAATCAAGCCCATTCGCGGAATTGATTTTCCAATATACTGGAATGCAACTCGAATACGGCATCTACGCAGAATTCAATCATTTTCTTATGCGAAGTATGCAGTCAGGAATATTTGATTTTTTTATGCGAAAATAAGGACAAATTGTGTGGATTTAAACGTGGTAATAAGATGGTCAATTTTATGATGAATGATTTCATGATTATAGTGATTAATGAATTATAAGCGTGCATTTATAATTGCGGATTTAATTTATAGTGCATCGATGCAACCAGGCGCGGTCGATTTTCTTATGCGAAAGTAAAATTGTATGAATGTAATCGTGATTAAGTATCCGCGAAATTAGTATAACTGTAATCTGAACTACGTGGATCAATTTCGTGGATTAATATATAGAATAGATCACTATTCACGTCACCAGTGCTCTAAATTCTGGATTGTTTTACATAAAAATCAGAAGCATAAATTGATTTCACAAAGCGAAGGACTGCTTCCAAGATCAGTATAAACGCCATAAACGTTGGACAAATTTGCGAACACCATAAACCCGCCAGCACCCACAACCTGGTCACGGATACTGTCAATAGAACGCCTCATTAATTCACAAAATGATTGAAGGCGTAAGCCCCTGTGAACCACTTGAGCGATGGAATAAAGATCTACGCTCGCGATAACGTTTAATACAAAGTCTCATAAAGCGGATCGTAAATTTCCGACAATCGCGTTGCACTGTAAATCAAAAATCAAATCATCGCGTTGTCGAGATCCGTTAAATCTCGCGTCGTATGATTTCGTGAAAATTTTCCGTCGCCGCGAGTACATAAAGTTCCGCAACCGTTTAACGAACAGAACGTCGTAAAGGGGAGTCGCTTCTACGATCGGAGGATTCTGCTAAACGGCAATAACGATCACTAAAACGTAATTTCCTGTGCCGTCAGAACGAACGAAGGCGCAATGGGAAACGATTTCACGGCAATTGACGGCAGGTTTCAAGGCTCGGAGGAGCTGGCTGCGTTCTGGCGCCGGTTTTACGCGATCGAGGCTCGATACCGTGGCGTTATCAATTGCCCTCGATTATAGAATCCCGCGATAGCGACTTCTACGTTATAAATCAGCGGTTCGGAGAGAGTCCGCGGGAATCCGAGGCAGATTCCGCCTCGGTTCACCGACGCGTACCAGATTAGCCGGTCGCGATTATGTCGTGCGATGTGCGTGCTGCGTAAGGGTCTGCCGATCGATCCAGGAAGATCCGAGACTATCCGCGTGAATCGATATTTATTCGGACCTATCCCCGTAATTAATCGATAGAAAAATCGCAGCTCGATTTACGAGCTACTCGACTTCGGACGCGGAACAAATTTTACGGAACCGATCCAAGATTATCGTCTTCACGCTTTCTTTGCCGACAACTAATCCCATTAAATCTACTTACGGGGTTTAAGAACGATTTCTTAAAGAGATCCTACAAAGTAGATTTAATTCTGTTAGGATACTGCAGAGTTCAAGTTTGTCACAGTGATGACAGTGATTTTTAAAGTGCAACAAGACTTACGAATTAAAGAAAATGGAATTAACGAAAGATTTCCATTTTCAACTAGAAATGCAACTTTGTCTTTCCATAGGACATTTTGCTGACATTAGAGTTGAAGAAGAATTAGACTATTATTATATATTAGGCTTTTTTCATTAAAAAATAAACAAAGTAGAAAAATAAAAGAATATAATTAGCAACGATCTGAAATCGAACCGGAGCCAAGTGATCAGCGAGGATTGACTGACGCAGGTTCTCACCTGAACTCGCGATTCAGTGACAGCGATCAGCATGTATCGGCGGAGGAAGGATGGGACCTTGTTTCCACGGACGTGTCGCGTAGCTCCGGGGACAGATCAATGGAATCGGGACGGCCCAGGCCAGCAGCCCCTGTCCGTGGTGCAGCGAGTGGCGCGGTCGGTGGAGGCTCATGAATATTCAGCGGACAAGTTGTCCGCGAGACGCTCGGGGCTCTAACGCGTGACGTATACCCTTGTTGATCATAAGTGGGTTTGTTTCGCTGATTGTTGTCGCATCGGCTGGCCCGGCTGGCCCAGGGGGTCCGTTGAATATGCAACGCGCGGGGGCCAGTTTGCGTGCGCCGCGATATGGCGCTCGCTCTTATAGCTTCTATAATTTGCACCGTCCCGATAAGAGCGCCTTGCGTCTGGCCGCAAAACCGGCGCGAGGCTCCGCTCGGCGCCGCTTCATGCACAATGTTTCACTCGGCGGATAAAGGTCAGAAATTGTCGAATATCGAATCTTTTCTGTCGCATTGACCGCGACATAAATCAATATATTTCTTCCATATTTCGATTTATTCGAATGAAGAATTATTCCAGTAAATAGGCAGTATAATTCTTGGCGAATAATGAAAAATTCGTATAAATTATTCGCCTGAAGGAATTTATTCGGATAATAAACATTTTTTCGATATAATCAGAATAATGTCAACACTGGTTTTTAAAGTAACTTATAACTGGACTGTGGATCTTTATGCAAAATATAAGAATTGTCTAAGTCAATTGTAAGAAACATAAATTGCATGAAGATGTGCTTCGTCTTTTAATAATTGCAGCAAGTTGAAAATAATGTAACATTATCTTTATTGTTAGAATTATTATCGAATAATTTAACTTGAACAGGATTTGGACTTCAATGTCTCGGACGAGGTCTATCTTGAAGGCGATAGAATCAATTTTCACGAGCAACTGGGTAGTTTGTATTTCGTTTGCAAATTCCGGGTACTTTTTTCCATAATGAAACTTCGTGGCGACGGAAGGTGGACTCTCGAGAGCGTATCACCGGTTCTCGCGGTCTACTGCATCGGGAATCTCGTGCAACGGCGAGCACGAGCACGTGGAACCGGTACATAAAGTACGAGTGACCCGGCCCGGCGTTAGATCGGACGGAGTGCGAACTAATTTACAAGATAATGCGGGCTACCAGCGCCGATTTAAAGGTCGAAGGAGTTATCGCGGGCCGGTCTCCCGCTTCAATAGAATAATACTGGCCGGCGGGGCAATTTTTTGCTCGGGACGGCCGTAATTAATGATATTCCCGCGGAATTCGCCGCGACACGCCGCAGAAAAATCGGCCCTCGGCTAAATGATATATTTCAGACGTCGCCGGAGCCAATGATCCTTGCAGAGCCGATCACCGATGCATGTCGCCGGAAACCTGCTCCCCATGGCCGCTTTGCACGGAGCTTCAAAAGCCCGCAACACAGCTGTGGGTCGCCGCGAATTCATTTACCAATGAAAACCAGTTGTCTCCGGGTCCGCGCGCAGCCGGCAATCTTCTTAATCGCGATGAATCCATCTTGACCGACGCTCGCCGGCCGATTGCGATCGTTAACGCCTTCCACGCAACCGACCAACCAGTCTAGGCGTTTCCATTCTTTGGCGCATCGGCCAGCCGGCGATTGATTGTACAAGCTACCTTTCGTTCGCGTTGTTAGCTGAACGTCGGAGCTGCAACACGGAATTCTCACCTCTTTGGATCGGCGGAGCCTGGACTCCGTCATCATACGGTAGAAGCTCTTGTATCAGTTAATCGGGAGACAAAAGTGTTGATAAGAGAGAATTTTTCATAGTCTAATAGTATATAGGACAATAAGTGTTTCGAACATAGTTTGAATTAATAATGCAGATAAAATGAAGTAAAATGAATAGAAATTATACAAGATCGAAAAGAAGCTATATTTTTCATTTTGCATCCTAGAAACGATCAAATACTATTGTCGGAGACAGAAATTAAATAAAAATAAACTGTTTCTTTTAACAATTTTGGTATAATAATATAATTAAACCCTCCTTACCTCCTTACAATTTTCTACTTCAGTTACTAATTTCTAGAATAAGAGCATAAGATCCGCAGTCTGATTACAAAAGTAAACGCATACAAGAAACAAAAATGGTCTCATCAGAGAAGTTATGAAGGCAGAACAATGATAATCGACGGAGTTGCGAAGGAAATGATGGTGCAAGGGTTTAATCAGAACGTCCGGAGAGCTTTAGCCGGAGCAACGTTGACCAGCATAGTTGAAAATTGCGATTGCAGAGCCCGATGCGGGGCTCATAAAGTCATGAAGCTCCTCTGGCGCAATCGTGAACGCAGGGTAGACGGTAATGATGTAGCAGGGACACAGGGTATCGCGAAGATGCTGACCGATTACTATTGCGGGTTATCCAGCGGTGATTATAGTTCGCCGAGCGGCCGGGCCGGCTACCAAACAAAATGTTCGGATTACGGGCTCCCGGTACCACTTATCGGGTCCTCAATCGAGCGTGTACACGACAACGGTAGTCTTGCGCAACCTGTTCGAGCCACGTTCGCGACCTCGCGCTCGATTGCATCCATCGGAGCACGAATTATCGTCGGCACCTAACACGCATGATTGAGCGATCACGGGCTCTCGTTGCCGGGACGGCAGAACGCGATCGTGAGCTCCTGATCATCGTCGGGATCCGTTCCTGCGGACGTGTGTGGTCGTTGGCTCGTTCGGCAGGCTTCCTCGGTGGACGGTAGCGCTGACTGATTGCTCCTTGGCAACGGTTGCCGATTCGGAGATAGCCGGCTACATCTGTTTCCTAGCGTATCGAACTCGTCGGGAGAGTCGCCGTAGCTCCTCCGCTTCGATCCGTCGCCGCCGCCGCCGCCGCCGCTGTTTCGCAATCGGACACAGTGTCTCATCCACACCGGACTTTACGCGGCACACATCACCGATTGACAGTGTCCTGTCCGTGGAGTCTAGGGTTTCACGTCGCCCGACAGCGAAACGAGTCTGTCGACTCGATATCTCACGCGTAGGTGTGCCTTTGTTCCTAACATCTTTATAGCGCAAGGTAGACGAAAGGTAACAGAGTCCGGAAGCAAGAGTCGAAGCATTGTTGGACCATCGACTCCTACCTGGCAGAGCATCGTTCACAATGAGTCAGTTCGACAACCGATCTTGCCTCCCAGACTTCCAATCCTGCCAGACGGACGATCTCTCTTTCAGGCTCTAGTAGGCGGACGTTCCGCTCTAGGGTTACCCCGAAGTGCCCTACAGGGCAATCTGTATTCTGAGTAGACTTTATCGTTTATGACAAACGTGAGTACATCATGTGTGAGAAAGTGCAGAGGTTATTTTGACGGGCTCGTTATTGATGGTCTTCATCTGTGGACTCTGATCTGGTTCTCCATTGGACGAATTGTAGTCCAGTGTATCTTGAAACCAGGTGATCAATGAAAGTGATGCTAGTGAGCTAATGCAAGTGCTCTGTTCTAGAGAGTGAACATTTCCTGTATTATAGGAAACAGTAACTTTTATGATACGCTTTTC
>CM052165.1:4646614-4684783 GCA_028455555.1 Augochlorella aurata
CTTTGTCCCTATTTCCTGCAACTAGTACAAACTATTCTCCTTTAACGCGAAGATAGAGTCCTACAACTACAATGACCATATAAAAGTGTTCAAAAGCCACGTTCTTCTCGCGAGAATTCATCCGGTCCTCGACATTATCGCGACTTATCGATATTAAATTGGCGGTAAACGGCCGGTTATCCGCGAGGATGAAGAGTCATCGGTCTTCCGGGTCATCCTATTAGATCACGCCGGGAAGATACCGCGATGCATGTACGGGCTCTGCTCCCCTGCTCCTGCCGGCGCATTTACCTAGCTCGTAGAGCCGGCGCATTCGCCTGTGTGCGCTTCGACGTCGGCTGTGTGCGCGCGCGGTAAACGCGAGAGGGCCGCTGATCGTGTCTCGCACGTCCGCGAGGAGGATTGATTTATCACACGCCAGGAGACAGATTGCCGTACGACGCGAGCTCGTTCGGCTCCGGAGGAGTTGTAGACAGAGTCGCTAAGAACCGAGAGAGAAAAACGACCGCGGGGAAAATGGAGTGAATGGAGCGAGGAACTCTGGACTGCGAGGACGAGGGAATCCCGAGGAAGCGGACCTTGTACACTTATTTTCGGAGGGCCGCGGAATTTGAAGGAATACGCGGTTTCTGGAAAGCTATGATTGCTGACAAAGTGCTAGACACTGTTTCAATAACGTTATTGAATGGTTTCTCTATGGTAGACGTTGTTTAATTGTACTCGCGAAGTGCAATGGGATCTAGATGCAAGTGCAGTTTATACAGTCTGTCAAGGTATGGTGGTGACAGAAACTGCAACTTGGGAAGGTGAAGTAGACTGATTTTTCAGAGACGTTTCACTATAGAATTTCTGTGACGTTAAAAGTTTACTTCCATGATTTCCCGCGAGAGGTGCTAGTGAAACAACGCTGCTCATTGACACATTACTTTTTTCCTTTATATTTATGAATTATCAAACTAATAAAGTTCCTACCATGTTCGGAATAGATTATACTTTTAATCCATAAAGTATAATCTGAGCTGCAATGATTAGTCCTATCGCAGCTTCGATTTTTATGCACTCACATAAAGCTTACAGTCCAGTAAGATGTCAATCTCCACAAAACGATAGCGATAACAGTAATTTTCGAGATGAATAGAGGTTACTGTCCTCGTCGTACGAGCGATTTCCGGGCCAAGTTCTTTGGGAACGAGAAATCTGGGTGGAAGATAACAGATTGGAGGATCGGTGTCCCCATAACGATTCCACCCCGGCGACGTGGACGTTTCCTGTGGCGACCATAACAGAGCAAGGGAGAAGATGAGCTCGCCGGGGGAGGACGTTGTCCGAGACTTTTCGTATAGAGATAACAACTTGATAATGGCCTACGGTGACCCAAGGTCTCGCGAGATAACCGAACGACACTGAACATCTCGACTTGGACCCCGCGGCGGTATTTGGATCCTTGTCGGGGCCGCGCGCGGGGATCATTATAGTGATTAATGCTGATGGAAGAGCCAGATAGCGCTGATTTATCGATGTCACCGCGCAGCGGATCCGAGACGGTGACGAGATAAATGGTGGACGCGTCCTCTTACGCCTTTCTTCCCGCTCGGCTTGTAATGCCCGCGAAATAGTGCCGATCAAGAGTGAAAACCGGCGGCCGGAGGCTTGATGAGTCGATTACCAGACGTCGCCACGAATTTCTCCCATTAGAGGGTTCCTGGAAAGGGAAACCGCGGCCACGGAGACGTACAGATTCATTGCGGACGCACCGCGACAGTTTCCTACGAATAATAGATGACGAATGGCAATGATTCAATTAAAAGCCTCTTTGTGTCACACTGAAATTCCTCCGCGGGGAATGACGTAACAGGAAGCGTCCGCAAGATTAATAATCTTGGTAGAAGCAACTTGATCGAAACCGAGGTACAATGGGTATTCGCTCGGAATTATTTTCGACTGCATCATCGGTTGACTTTTTTAAATGACCGGTTTATTGCTTTTTCTTTCAAGATTGTTTGCATTGTGAGGAACCTACAGGAAATGATTACATTGATTACACTATATTAAAAATGGTCTAAATCAATTCGGTATACTTAAGTACTAGATAGGTTTAGTACTTAATTTCTTTACTCCTCCAGATGGCCAGTAAAATAGAACTAAATTAGATGGTAAAATAAAATAGTAGAAGAATCTCTCTTGATTTAGAGGAAACGAAAATAAATAATTATTAGATCATGTTTGTCAAACTAGTCATGATCTTCACTGACTCGTTGTTATAATGCAGACCGTTAATAATTCGAGTCGGCTATAACTAATATCTGTCTTAACAATTTCGCTTGTCCTTCGTTACGCGTTTGTTCGAGCTAATAATTGAAAAGTCAGCCAGTCGAAAGGTGAAACGAGCGACAATTTTGCCACGTCCGCCGCGAACAAAAGATCAGTATTACACGGATCATTAGATTCGCTACCGGGCTGCTTTGTTTCTATAAAGATGTCAATGGCCGAAATAAAAATGTCTGATTGCACAGAGGACCGCCCCGCCGTGTCAGGAGCTAATTCTAGAAACGTCTTATCTGCCGTCTGATCCTGTATCGGAGAGAAATTCGCTGTCTCCCGCAGCAAGTTGATTACTTCACTCCCGATTACGTTACGTTATTAATAACGTTATCTCCATCGCGGTATCGAGCGGCGTGTCATTTAGCGTGGCGCGATCAATAACGAAGAGATCGATCGCACGGGTCGATGAACAGTGAGAAAGGACCGGACACAGATTTCGAAAGGCGAACTTTTCGAGACAACTTTATTCCGTGGGCCCGTTTCTCGGCTGTCTGTACCCGGCCGGCGGACAATAACGCTTTCCTTGTTCGTGTCGTACGCGAGCCGCACCGGTGTTCTCTCCGCGGTGCGCCTTTCCTGGCGTGGGCTAATGTATTCTATTCGATTAAACAAACACAGTATCTCGTAGGGAAGCTTGTACGTACGCAACAAGCGCCGAGGCACCGAGAGCCGAGGGCAACCAGTCCATGCAAATATTCTTGACCTCCCACCTGGCCGGCCAAATTGAACGATCTGCCGTTCGATCGACCATTTTTCCCTACACTCAATTACACCGGCTTCAAAAATTAAGACACGCTCCGCGGATATTCTCGACCTTTCACTTCACTCGAGGATTACACGACTCTTTTGCCATTTCGCGCCGACGCTAAGTTAGGGGTGCTACTAAGGAACTTGATTCCTCTTCCGGGGAAAGTAAGATACATTATTCCAGACTTTTTATTCCTAATTTGCAATTTGTTCATTTAAAAACAAACTTTTCTTTGAAAATTGCTTACACTTCGTTGTAGGATCTTTCGGTCGATAAATTAATATAATCGATTTCTTGATAAATAAACAGTTAATATCAATACTTATGTTGACCATTTTTTTTCAGAAAGCATTGACATCTGTCTCTTCTTTCTCTTGTGGTTAAGGTCACTTATATGTCATTATTATTTGTATTGTCATTACTACTTTTCGAAATTTTTTCCTAAATAAATCCTTAATTATAAATCCTTATTTATCTCAATTCAAAAATTAATGATCTTGCATCGATTGGCTTCTGAGCTATCCATATAATTAGCCTTTTAAATTCTTATTTAAAATAATACATAAAGCGTATTATTTTTAAGACACGTTAGTTCGACTTTTTGATCTTGATTTGATTCGATTTTTTGGACCGAAAAATGTTATGAATCAATACGAGGAATGAACGATAAGTGTTTGTATGATATCCTCACCGCAGTGTTTACCAACAATTTCTCAGGGGTGGTCCAGGTCCAGGGTAACAGGCTTATCGCACCTAAGCCCGACTGGCACTGCGTAGCCTACTCGAGACGCGCTTCTTAAGAATCTCTTCGTGGTCGGTTCACGGCGAATTATCATACGCGAGGCGGCGTTTGAATGGCTGGCTTATAAACGGCACTTCCCATCGGCCTGGTGTGTTCATTGCGAGGTTGAAAAGCCCCGGCCCCGTTTAAGAATAATAAGAATAGCGTTGTTTGCGATCCTCGCGTTGGCCAATCGGCGTCATACGCGTTAGAGTTACACGCGACAGTGTCTATACGTAAGGCCGAGGGGGCAAAACGGATAGGGAGATTTCTACCTGGAAGTCTCTATCTTCCGGTCAGTTAATGCCGTCGCTCCGCCGAATATTTTATCGAGACGAGCGATAGAGGGAAAAATGGAACGTAGACAATACACAGTATAACTCTCGTTTCGCCCACGTGCCCGAGATCGCTCCGAGGCGTGGGTTTGTCCCGGTGAGTTCGACCGAATTTTACGAGGTGCCTCCTTCCCCGACTGGCCTACCTAATTTTTCACACTTATGTAAGATCGAAAGCCACTCGGCACGCCGATTTATGCGGTCCTACAGAAATGCTTGTCGCGTTCCTCGCGAGCTAATAAAACTGTGTTAAATCATATCCTGCGAACTGTTCCATCGTCCTTAGACATTTATAAGATTGCTCGTTCAAAGCAATCTCAGAATATGCTGAATTTGATGTTAATAGACGGCAGATTTTTGTGCAGGATAAGAATTGTCTACATCATTTGCAAAATACGAAATTTACGCAGAAATTTCTTTCTTTCTTTAATTACTTTTTCGCCTAGAAAGCAATGAAATAGTATTTTTAACGTTTTTAAACATTTCGTATTCGACATGAAATGCATAAATGCATAAAATCTGAAGTTCAGACATTAGACACTGGATTTTATACAGATATGAGAAAAGTGACCAAATAAGATACAAAAGGAGAATTATAAAGTAATGTAAACTATTACATATGAATTTTAAGGAGCATAAAACAGTTAATATTTCTGCTTACTGTAATTCAGCTAAACAGATTTTAAATTCTGCATACTGTCACCAGATAAAAATTTGCACCCCTGGATCCCTCAGGAGAAGTTCCCTTCCTCGGAGGGTTGAAGAAAAATCCCGCAAGCACTTGGCTCGATAAGTGTCCCAATTTGCGGGCGGAGTAGTGCATCGGCGAGCCCCGATCTCTTGGTCTTAAATTCCCGTGCTTGTTCCCTCTTAACACCCCTTGTAAAAGTTCTTCAATTACTGGAGGACAAATGATCGTCGGTCGGTCGTAAAGCGCGCGGAGGTATACGGGTTTGTCAAGCGGAGGGGAGCCCGAATATACTGCCCGCTCCAAAATTAAATTAACACTTATTACCCAACATGCAAATGAGCGGAGGGGGCGTGCGGCGTCGGCTCGGCCGGCGAGGAATGCGTTGATAAAAAAAATTTATTTCACCGGTCGTAGGACCCGCCGCGTCGCGTCGCACCGCATCGGGCCGCGCCGGGCCCGCGTCGGTCCCGCGCCACCTCCTCCTCCTCCTTCTCCTCCTCCACCTCCTCCCCCGCACGACCACCGCCGGGCTCGCCTCCTTCGACATACAAATTTACCTCGTTATCCGGCGCGCGGTGTACCGGATACCGCCGGTATGGAATTTTCGATCGATCGTAGAGAGCGGCGCGCACGTGGGGTCTCCGGGTCCACGGCTGGAGAGACGTTGTCGATACACACGGCTAAACAAATCCGCCGGCTCGGAAACGCAATAAACGTCGCCGCGGCGACGCCGTATGAGCTCGTTCGGGCGACAGTTAGGTGGCCACTTTCCCCACGTGGAAGGCCGGGGCCTCGGCACGAAGCGCCGGAAAGAAATGTGGCGCTTAAATAAGAGGGACCTCGAGATTACCGCGCGAGACCTCGCGCGCGTATAAGTAAGATCTCGGGATTTTATGTCGTTACCTCACACGAAGCTGCCGCTCCGGACCGGCGCGGCCGTTAAGTCCGAGTCTCGTCTCCTTTTTCTCTCTTCCGTTCGTTTTCATCGATCCCTTCTCTCCCTCTCCCCCTCCTTTTTCTGTTATCCCGGAGCACCGGGCCCCTTTTGCGCGCTTTTGTCGGTCCCAATCCGCGCGCGGCCAGCCGATCGCCGCTGGCTCGTGGGTGGCTCGAGTGTTCGGCCATGTAAACAGGTGTAATGGGACCTGGCAGGCTCGCCGGACCCGACGCGATGATTCATGGAAACCCGTGTGCGACGTCTAATCGCCGCGGACCGACGAGATGCCCGACAGACATGGGATCCCGTGGTTACGAGCGGCGGAACCAACTGTTATTTGTTCTTTAGCGCGGTTCTTTGCCCGGCTCTTAACGGGACGCTTTCGTTGCGAGGTTTCGTGGTGAAACTTGCTCGGGTGATGTAACGGCAATAGGGAAGTGATCATATCGCTTCGCCGGGTATGCGTGCACTGCTTTCGGTGGGTTACAGCGTGGCTTCCAAAGCTCTGTCATTGTCGTTTTCGTACTTTGACTCTTTGCGGTTGTATTATGTTTACACGTAGGTGTCATTCTGGCTGGATTTAATTTTCTTTAAACGAACAGTAATAGATAATATAGATAATTAAGCAGGAAAAACAAAGTTTATTAATCCTTTTTTAAAGTTTAAATATATGTGACACAATAATATGTTTTAATTTTGTGTAAAAATAAAAAAATTATATAACTTTCGTGGTTGTATATTAGATACCGTATAATGTGCAGTTTGAGGGTGACTTCTGTGCGAACACTTTGACACGTCAACAGCTATTTAAACTTTTTAAGACATTCTAAATGAATCGACACAAATGTCAGCGATAAATAAAATAAAATCTTCTAAAAGTCACCAGTAAGATCCCCAATTGACTTTTTCCTTTCGCGAAATCTGCGGAATCGGAATAAAAAGACCATATTATAAAGCAGTCGCTAAAGGTGGAGACGAATGAACTGGTAACACGAAGAAAATTAGTGAAATAGTAAAAACGGTGCTGCCTTGCACAGAATGAAGAACAACTCCGGAGCCCGGTCATAAAAATAACGGAGGGGGAGAGGAACAGTTCGTGAAAGTTCGGAAGATCGGGTGGAAGTAGGGTAATAAACGTGTCGGGATTATGGAAGAAATATGTCTCGCGTTTTTCGACACGGTTTGGATTTTAACAGGCTGATGAAATTTATATTTGCCTCGTCGGAGCAAAGAATTTCTTTCCGGACCCTGCTGCGTTTAGGAAGAAGCCTCGGTCGTGAAAAGTTCAATTTATTTTAGCCCGGACGAGACAATCTCCGGAATCGAGAATTCCAATAGTCCAGCTCTACGAGCGCTGTTAAAGCACCTGCCAATGCCTGCCGTTGAAAAATCAAATCCGTGATATTGGTTGCGACCAAATAAATCAATCGCTGGCATAAGCCGTTTATTAAACTCCGTGGCATTGGGAAGATGAAAGGATAAATGTTTCCCGGCTCCGTCAAAAGTTCCTCTTTTATTTCAATTTCCAGAACGACCGCAGTAAAGTCGGGTATACAATCGGTGTCCGTAAATCTAGTATTAATTTCGACAACCTCGGCTTCATCAACGAAAGGAAAGCCGCGATGTAACGTGTCGTACGTTACATAGACGTACCGTAATACGAGCATACACCGTTACACCGTGAAACGCACTATAAATAAAGCGCTTCTATTAAATCCGTACGGATAAATACAGGCTGAATAGAGCGATTCGGAGAACTCCGCGGAATAAATACATTCTTTTACGGATTACTCGTCACTCGCGGCCGTAACATTGCACATTCTGGCGCCAGTCTGCCTACTTACACTCGCGTCGAGGAAAAGTGGCGGAGAGTAAGTCGCAAAACTTCTCTCTCCCGCATCGCCCTCTTTCTCCCTTTCGCTCTCTCCACCTCTCGCACTCTCCCCCGCTTTCTCTCTCTCTTTATCTCGCTCTCTCTCTCTCTTTCTTTCTCTTTCTCCTCCTCGTTCCCTTTCCCTCTCCGTGCACCGGGTCGTTTTATCGTCGGATGGTAAAATGTATGAAATACGATAAAATGTACCGGTATTTTCTCACCGACGATCTTTAGCACACGGCCCAGCCACGAGACAAGGTGGAGGTTCTACGAGATCGTAAAGTAAAGCCCTATTGGATCGTCATGGTGTCCATGAGGAATCGTACGAGGCAGATTGCGGTGCGCGTACCGCGCGCGAACGAACTCGTCGTCCGTCGCCGTGCGGAGACGTGGGCTAGTAAAGGTTTATGGCCAGGTAATTGAACACCCATGTCTTTCGAGATTCCTTCGAGCTGATTTAAGCCTCCATAATACCGAGAGAGCGCACCGCTCTGCCGGGTATACCCATCTATGGTGTATTCGAGCCGGTTGTGTCATGGGTGTCACCACCACCCTCCCCCTACACAGAACGCAATCGATCCTATCAGCATTATTCTCGGCGATAGATAAGCGAAAACTGCCGAGCATCCACCACCGATGTACGCTACTTTTTCGCATCGACGACATTTTCGAGCAAAATGGATTTAATGGGGAGACATTAGGGAGAAATAGGGACATAGCAACTGGTTGCTGCATCGGCTTTCGACTAGTAAAAACATTGTTAAATTAAAAGGAGAGCAGAGGGCGAGGGTAGAAGAACGGAGCTCTCTAAAATTGATCGGGGAGAGGTGTGTGGATAAACATAAAAATATCCAACATGAAAAGGAACATTGAATGGCAACAGAAGCATTATTGAAGACCACGATCACCTTATTCTTCTCAAAAAAAGATTAATGTATAAATTGCAAACATTTGAAATTGCATTATTGAAGACCACGATCACCTAATTCTTCTCAAAAAAAAGATTAATGTATAAATTGCAAACAGTGATTTAACATCATTAAATCTATTATAGAATTAAACCAATTTCATTTAATTTTGTAATCGTTATTTTGATATTATTTTTAGCTAAAGCTTGAAAGTGGCTAACGTAAAAGAGTGGCCTATACGTAACAATTTTTTATATTATTGCATATCGCAGAACTTTGACTACACCATATTTGCTATCAACGTTTCATATAGTACATTATAAATAAATAACTGGAAGCTCTTCTGCTGTTTAATATAAAAAGACGTGTCCACCAGCGAAGAGTACCAGAAGCCTCCACAACATCTCAGATAATCGCAATTCCGAACCAGCATTTCCAGTAATTCTAAAACACGGTAAAGTATCATCGGCCAGTATCAAAAGGAGTGGCAGAAGTACCCAAGGCCAGAATCCCCTAAACTTCAGCCGCGAGAGACGAGTGCATAAATTACGGTCGGTACGCGGCTAAGAAGATACGTTCTGCCGATAGAGGAATACTTTCGCTGGCTCGTCAGACGAAAAACTCTAGCCGTGTACCATTTAATTTGCAACGATTAATCAGTCTAGGGACGAGGCAGCGATCGGATCTCCGGCTGTAAAACGCGTCATAATACGGGATAGAAGTCGCCGGGCGACACGCCTCGCGCAATATAGGACGTCGATGTTAATCGCGAAACGAAGATATCTGCAACTGTAAATCAATAAACGATACCTACTTGGCGGGGCGGGTGCCTCCTACCTTTCGCCGATGGCACCACGGCATGGCACCGGGTCGGATAAAACGCGTGTACCGCGGACCGTTCCGAACATTTCGATGGCCACGAGTAATACGCCGAGATCGGATTCCTTCTGCTCGTTCTTTCTCTTCCACGGCGATCTTTTTCCTCGGCCTTTTTTCATCTGGCAACGCGTAGACGCGGCCGGACCGGTCGTTACTTAGTAGCTTATTTATTTTTGCATAGATAATCCGCGAGAGATACGGAACGAGATGTGGGTGGAGCGCATATGCTTGAGTCACGTGTGATTAAGCGATGTTATCCGCGGCTCTCGGTGCCGTCGCACCTGTATGCCCGTGGAACGCCTACGTCGAGACTGCTTGGACCTCCTTCTCTCTCTCTCTCTCTCTCTCTCTCTCTCTCTCTCTCTCTCTCGGCCGCACCGTGGCCGTTCCGTCCCTCCCCCGCCCGGGTTTCTTCATCCCTGAAGCACGCCGGAGGATCGACGGTCCTGGCCGATTGTCCTTCGACCGAGAAAAAGGAGACGCGGTTCGCCTTGACGGCAAAGGAGAGCACGGCTCGCCGCGGCTGCTCGCGCGACGCTGCTAACGAATTAGATACGATGATAAATTACCCGATAAGGGTGTTCCGCCGTGAAAAATCCCGCCGTGATGGATACTGTTGCTACGGTTGTTCACGTGCACACCTGTTGGCGGAACTCGCGCTAGAAACTGGTGTGTGTACACCGTCGTGCTGTTTGTTCCCCCGTGTACCGTTCTATGCATGTCAGGGTCCATCTCTGTCTCGCTCTAGCCCACGCGGACAATTAAGAAAAACCCGACGAATCGCGTTGCTGTACCCGGGCCGCGCCGGTAATGCCGCTCGTATTTATAATTGCACTTTCTGTCCTACAGCGGTTGATAGCGGTTCCATACAGAGAGAACAAGTGCAACAGGAGACCGCCGCGTGACTCCATGACCATTATCCTGTTTGCGAGACGGAAAGAGAGAAAATCGGAGCCCGGGGAACGGCAGGAAGACAATATACGGAGAAACGACGGGGAATTCCGAATGAAACCGACCGATAGAACGACGACCCTGCTGCCGGCCCGTTTTTGAGTCTAGAATGGAAAGTGCTCGGGGTTATCTTGTTCGACGAGATTGGGATGTGGCGCGGAAACGAGGCTGCAAGGCAAATCTACTGTCACTCCAGCGATTAATAAGGCGTTAATTAATTTGTGCGCTCGCTCTGCTGGGTATGTCGTCTTCGGAGTTTTCGAATACAACGGGGAACTGTAAGAACCTTTGAATTATTCGTTCGTGAATTATTCTGTCTATTTATGGGAGTAATTCTTTCTTTGAATAATTCTTTATTTGAATAATTCTATATTCGAATGATTTCTTATTCAAGTAATTCTTTACCCGAATTATTCTTTACCCGAATTATTCTTTATTCGAACGAATTCTTATTCCATTAAAATTGTATTCGGATACGTTTCTATTCGATTAAAGTTTTATTCCATAACGTTGAATATAATTTTAATCGTTACTCTTTAACTTTTATCCGTCATTCGTATAAAGTTTTGACGACTACATTAGCTGTTTTACTTACGCAGCCTTGGTAATCTCCCAGCAGGCTTTGCTGAGCACTATCAGACTCTGTCAGCAAGCATTACCAATGAATGTATTAACCCCTTAACAGTCATGCCCATGTATGTCAGTAGTGTGTTCTTTCATAAGAATAACGATACTGAATTGACTTAAACTTCTCGCTACCTTTATTACAAAGTATACTTGAATTAACAAAATCATCCAATTGTTTCCTATAAAAGAGTCTTTATTTCCAAATACAGGCTTCGAAATCGTTTTCAAGTGAGAACGAACTTAAAAATTGTTTTCTTGGAATGTCACGTGCTACATAGTAGATAAACATATTTTTAGCGTTAACAAGCCTTGGTAGACAGTTTTATTGACGACAAAGCATTCTTTGCCAGCCGAATTTTCTGTCTTTTCCTCCAATGGATCTTCTTAACATGTTTCGCTAAATAACTATCCTTTTCTCTTTCGTCAACTGATCTGGATGTCGCGAATTTATTAACAGTTTAGCAAAGAACCGAGACGTTATAGATAATGAAAGAGCAAAGAATAACCCGAATTTAAATTTCAAGCCGCTAGAAGACTAAAAGCGCAGGATTGAACGGTTCGGTGCACACCGTCCGCTGCATCCGATGACTTTAACGCAGAGGTACACCGGGTTGCTCCAATATGCCCGCGATTTCAGGTAACCTGGGGCTATCATGCGATTAAATTAAGAGGGGGCCACGGTCGATTAGTCCGAGGCGGTGGTGAGGCGCGTTCGTTCTCGTTAGTTATCAGAGTACACAGAGACGGCCGATAGGGGAATCGTACGTGACGGGTCCGAGAATGAAGGGGGAGGTTGGCCCGGTCGCGAAGCAGATCGGAGCGGATCGGCTTGGTCTGGTATCTCGTGATTCAGTAGCTTCTTACCGAACCGAGTAATGCAGTACTCGTGTACCGACGTCGATACACCGGGCATGGGCCGTCGTTTTGCTCGCCTATAAACGCCGGTCAATAAGAAAACCGCTATCTGGTTTCCATGCCGGTATCAGGCGGCGGCGAAGCGAGCGGTGCCAAGATCGGTCGGGTGTCAGCGAGCGAAGTCGCCCAGCGCCGGTACTTTTGACCAGGTAGCGAGAGAGATACCTCGGAAGGGGCCTCGGAAATCGGCCGGGTTGCTTAACTAACAACACGTGGCGGGCCCGAACGGACGCGTGTAACTGTATCGCGGAACGACCATTGTACTTTCACGATGTCAGATCAAAATCTACCGACCCGGCCGTGGCTAACAATTAATTTTTTCTCCTCCCGTTCCGAGAGCAATGATAATCGACCGGCCTAGTTGCGGAGAGTAACGTGGCCGCGCCGGGCCCGCTGACTAATTGCGAATTTCAGCCAGGCAAATGGTTTTCCTGGCTTTCCCTTTTGCCGACGCTGCGCGGAGCGGCTCGGCCTCGTCCTCGTCGAATTTGTCCACGAATACGAGGTACTAACGATAATGGTTATTGCCCGTTTCGATGTTTACGCAACCGCGCCTGATAACATTAGCATATTTATCAACTTATCATTCGATAGGCGAGCGCGTAGAGCGGCGCGCGATATAGAAAATGCATCGAGAACTCAATCTGATCTACTTCGCGCTTGAAAAAGGACACTCATTTATTCCGCCCCGATTCCGTAGGCCGCCGCCGCCGCCGCCGCAGCCGCCGCGACCCGTAAAAATCGATATTTACTGTTATCGGCCGCGTGAAAAATACCGCCGACACGGAGATTATGCGTCCGAGGGACCGTGTGCCCAGCGCGTGTGCGCGCAAGTGCATCGACCAAGCGCAGAAACGCGCGCGGCCTGTTGCTCGCCGGCCGCGTTTATCGCCCCGCGATTTCTCGATCGCACCTGTACGAGATCGGAATTCGAATCGGAATCGGTCAGGTTGAGGAAGAGAATGGAGAATAGCCGCGCGGTGGACACGAGCACCGCATTCTCCGGTTAAGTGAATTCCACGTGTGGCACGCGGGTGTCGAAAACACCGGGCCCCGGGGCCCCAGGCCTTCCTCGAGCGGAGCCGAGCGGTGCCGTACGGCCGCACGCGCTTGTTTGCGGCACAAGCGTTAAGTGCATCGTGTGCAGGTTGCGTGCGCGCATTTACGCGACGCGCTGGGCGGACCCTTTGTGTTCCATATAAAACGAATCATCGCATGCAAAGGGGACCGCTGGAATTACTGCTGCCACGTGGAAAACGCGGACGGCCGAACAGACCCATTTTTCCGTCTACCGAACACGCGTCGCTCGTTGCTAACTTTGGTACACTCATTTTTGGGGAAGTTACGCGACACTTCACTCGTTGCATGTTCTAGTGGGCTCAATTTTGTGTTTACTAGACGCCACGTCATTTGATAGACATTCTAGTGGACTCCTTCGAGTCTATTATACTTGACGTCATTCATTGTTAGCTATAGTATAGTAGAACGTTTATCATTAGACTGCGAATTTTCGTGGAAAATAAAAATTATCTGCATTAATTGCAAGAAATAGAAACGGAATAGCAAGTTCTTTCTATCAGTGATCATTTTATTAGATTGAAAATAGTACACTGACATTTTTAAATTCTTCCAATCTTTATACTATTTTAAATTGCAATTATTCAACTTTATAATAAATGCAAAAATCGCCAACTGTGAGCCTAAATTTTTCTTTTTATGGAGTTATCACGAAAGCTGATGCTCTCAAAAATTAACCCCTTAACATTCGTAGAAAAATTTATAAATCATATTAAACCAATACAAAGTCGGTGCCAATTTATTGTTGTCATCCAATTGCCTTTCGGTTCACCGGAATATCTCGCAGAGCCGAAGCGAGAAACGATTATGAAGAGGGGATAGCTCTTAAACTTCTCCCATCGGAGGATAATTCCTCTTAAAGAAGGATGCTAAAAACGTTGGTCAGGCTGCGGTTAGACCCTTTCATGGATTTCGCTCGTGGCTAACCTCCCCCTCGCGGGGTTACGTAATGAAATTTATAGATTTACAAGGACGAAAGTGGCCTGGACCGCCGCCTAGCGCATCGGCGAGCGTCTCTTTGTCACTTAAATGCAACGGCCACCTTTAGCCTTCTTCACCCCCGAGTCCGTTTCTTTGGCGAACACTCGAGGGAGCAATTGACGCGCGACATAACTCCGCATCCAGCGGCCCGGTGGCTGGTACATAGAACCACACTTAGGGGATATATATCCGGTAGAGATGCGCGAGAATACGGAACGTAAGAGCGATGTCCACTCGGTGGTCGTCTTCGCCTGCTCCGCGAAGGTTAAGGTTCCTGCCGACACGCAGCCGCGGTAGCCACCTTCAACCTCTCGCCAGCCAGGGACGCACTAATGTTCGGAGTTTCTCGTAAACTTGGCAGATTTATGGACTACCGTTGGTGACTGCCGTGTCCCGCGCAAATAAAGTCACGACGCGGGCTATAAAATTATTATCGATGCCGAGGCCGGACGTCGGACCGCCTCTCGAGGTAATCTACGAGGGTGTTTCATAGCTGCGAGGGTGTAGCATGCCCGACAGAGAGCTTCATCTCCCGAACCGGCGATCTGCGAATTTTTATAGTCAATTTCGTCAATCAATCCTATGCCAACGAGCTATTTTTCAGACCACGATTGCCTCAGAGGATTAGATTATCTACCGAAGATTTAAATAATGGGAATCAGAGAAAAATTCAAGACGAGCAATTTTTATTTAATTAATAAAAATATTTACTTAAATAATCGAAATAATAAAAAACCTCCGCAGAAGAAGGAAAATTCCAGTCATAACCTATTAATTATAAACATTATTCAGTTCTCTGAAGAAAGAATACAATTCTACTTTCTTTACAATAATATTTAAGCACTCAAGCGAATGTGCATACATATTGTAAAATAAAAATTCACACATCTGAATCGTGTCATTTTTATAAGACATTACGAGCCACGTTTAGCGGTCGATAACTATAGCTGAGCATTTGAGAATGTTGCGAATGGAGAAGAATCGAATGAAAGGTATAATGCAATCAGCGGCTAGAAAAAATTCGGCTCGATTTAATTGAACGAAAGTGCATTCGCTGGGACGATAGTCTCGTGCAAATGGAATTGCGAGGAAAGATAAAGCTAGAAATGGATCAGACGGAGCTGACACCTACCGCGAACACGGCCCTGATGGAATTTACCTTTCTGCTTAATATTCACCGTACGACACCGGCGTGTTAATTAATTCAACTTAACGTACACTACTTAGGAACGCGCGGTGAAATACGCGAGCGCGATTACGGCGATGTACGCACGAGTGCGTGTTCACCGAGAGAATTGTGTCGTTCTTAACCCTCGGCCGGTGGGACAAGTTTAAAGTGGTCTATAGTGGCCTTTCAGCTCGTCTGATTAATAGCAACACTTGTCCGTCTGACACATTCCATGGATCATGCATTATGCGTTGCGCTATTCTTTATTATTAACCAGCTGATTTTCGGATCTACGACTGCCGTTCTGAATAGATTGCGAACGCCGCGCGGGTAAAGCGACCGGCTGCATAAACTATGAAAACGATAAAAATTTTTGTAATCTCCTGGGTCGATTGCATGCTAATAGGGAAACGTATACTTATAATTATTCCGGCGCGGAACGTTCACGTGCACTTCTAAGAAGTAATTGAATATAAGGGGCAATTAACTTAACAGTCTGACTATAAACATTCTAACCTGGACACCCTTATAGTCGCGGCAAAATATCCTACATTAGATTTCTGCTGAACTATTGCAAGACGGTTACGGATCTGATGGTTTTGTCTGAGAAAACAGACTAACATTTTATAATGCACAAATATATTTATCTGTATATCTCACTGCGATTTTTCAATTAGCTCACACTTCGTTGAAAAAAAAAATTGACGTCATTCAATTCCCTCGTGCTAGAAGCTCTTCGTAGAAAATGGAATGTAGTTTCAGGTTTAAAGTTTAAATATTGAAAATATTCTTTGTCAATTCTTTGTCAGAAATAAGTACAGTTATCTCGTACAATTCGACGAAAATTAATAAAGTCTTAAATAAATAATCTACAAATCGTCATTCCTAATTATTTTATTCCATTCTAACGAATATTAATACAAATTGATTGTTCCAATAGAATTAGGGGTCTATATTATCGAATCAATCAATTTTATATTTATTGAGTAAGACGTATTTCTTTAGCCAAAACTAAACAAAATAAAAGAATACAAAAATCAGTTTTACTAGACAACTATAAAGTTAATTATGTCTGGAAAGATACCAAAGGATTAGCAATCACTCCACAGGGATCCCATTCAACTAACGATCCAAGTCAAACTCCGACCCGATTGTTTAAATCGACCAGATTTGCACTGAAATATCTACAAGCAATTAACAATAACACTGCCAACGATGGTACACAACAGTAAATGAATAATTTCGAAGTGAATTTTTCCGGCTAGACAAAATCCGACGTTTCCAGGGTTAAGGGCGAGCGTTCCCTTTGAGCATAAGCCAGCGCATGTAATGGATCCCCCATTGTCCCTGTTGCAGCTCGGAGGCAGCACAGCGTTCCGCGCTTTTGACAATCGGTGTCCTTCGGCAATCGGAGGAATTATGCGACGAGATGGAACGCGCGAGTTAAACGTGGGCGCCCAGAGTTTCCGGAGAAGTTACGATACACGGCTGATCTACGGACAACAATTAAGCATGCCATTATAAATACCGCAACGCTTGCTCGCCGACATAACTTCTCGGGCCCCTTGGTCGCCCGGGGGCACCGTAATGGCGCCTGGAAGATGCGTGTCCGTGCTCCGAACACGGTGAACGCTGCGCTCACCTACGCACCCCATGAAAGCCTCGTCTACCCTACGAATCCGCGCGCCTAGATACTTCCTCGTGGCTGGTTGATAGGTGTTGAAGCGGCCGTCAAACGTTTCCCAGAGGATCGACTGCATTATTTCATCGCAGCCAACCCATTTTACACCTGGCCGGCGAATGGACGTTAAATCATCGTAGGAACAGTCTAAAAGCAACGTTGACTCGGAAACCGCAACGGTTGCCGGGTTGGAACGCGCGCATTCCCTTTGTTATTTACAGGCCGGCGCGTTGGCAAACTGATTACGTTGGAATTATCGTAATTTATGATTGTCGTTAATGATCCGTTCGAAGGTGGATCGTCTTCGAAAGAGTTCCCCGCACGAACACGTGGATCATGGAGTCGGAACAGGCGGCTCGTAATAAATGCTCGTATGTCACGGTCATCTTGCGTGCTCGATCTCGACCGCGGGCCTCTCGGTAGTTTATAGCGGAGACCCCTCTGTCTTCCTCGTCGAGAGCGTCTACGATAATGCACGGTTTTCCCTGCTAGTGTCACCGACACGAGGAGGCATAGCATTAACTGGTCGTTGCTCGCGCGCGACTCGCCGCGCCGCGGACTCTCTCGGACCGTTTCCGAGCTCTGATCACGCCGAGCCGAGGCGGTCGGAGTCCAGGCCGCGAGAGTCAGTTGAATCCTCGGTCTGTCAAGGGAACGGTAGTGGTGTACGGTAGCCGTCAGCGTGTCAACCGCTGACTAATGGATCCACGGTGATGAGACGACGCGGTCGCGTCCTCTCGGACGTAAGTACCGGTGCCGGCGATCGGTAGCGTCCCGACCATCGCCTTATTATAAATAGATTCGAAGGAGAATCGAGCCGGTACACGGTCAAGCCCATAACCATACCAGATCCATCTTATCGGAGTCCCGGGACCAAATAAATTACTCCCGTCTGTTTTAGACGACGCGATTAGAACAGGCTACCCGGCACTTCCTCCATCGATCCTCCTTCTCCCTTTTTCGATTGACCCTGTTCCGAGCCACCAACAAGCCTACGCTTGTGCAACATCGGTCCCTGTAGGGACGTCGTGCAGGTAACCGACAGCCATCGGCACCTGGAACCGGCCTTACAGTTTCCTTCGACGCGAATGCGGTCCCAAGTTATCACTCGGTAACCCCAAGTTATAATCGGTCGACTATAAAATATTAAAATTAAATAATAATAATATTTCACTTACTTTTCATTCTATTCATTCATTTAATATGCCATTTTATCATGCAAGCATCAAATCGAAAAGGTGTAAAGATAAAATAAAAGAGACAATACAATAACAAAAAAGATATAATAGTATGGCATTAAGACATTTAAATTAGAGATGAGACACTCGAATTCTCGAATTGAAAAAGTTTCGAGTTTAATTATCCATTATTGATTAACAGTTAATTATAATTATTGTATTTATCGTATTAACCGCATGGTATCTTCTAATAAAACATGATAAAAATGTCGTCAAAGAGAAGCTATAAATTCTCTAAATATCACGCCAAGTGTCACGCTTTTAAATAATTATATCCACAAAATTAATTTGACGTTCTTCAACTAAGATACAAAATCATGGTCGTCGAAAATTCTAGATTACCAAATAGCAGCAACTAGGAAATGTCTGCGAAGACAGTAGATCAGGACGTCTGCAACAAACCATCCAATACTACTTGAAAGAGCAGGGTTTCACGTGATCGCGAGAGTCAACCGTGGTCCACCCATAAAATGAAACCTTTCCCGAGCCTTGTTTATGATAATGCGGGTATCATCAATTAGCTAGTGTCGATAATGGCCGAGGGAATAGTAATTAAGCGGAATAAGGATGGCATCGCTTCCGGCGATCGCGAATAACGTAGCACGGAACGTTGTACCGACTGGCAGGCCGCGAATCAATACTTATTCATCGGAAACCAGTATCCCGGATTTTTGTGGATTTTTTCCCAATCAGAGCGCTCAGGTACAAATGCAGAACCGCCGTAGAATCGCCCTCGGCGTGGAATCTGGACCAGAACCAGGCTCGAACGTCTACATCGGTGGTCTAATATCCGACAAAATTTCATGTCTCCGGGGCCGAACGAGCGAACAGAAACTCGTGTGCGTCCCGAAGAGGAATGCCGGAGGACGAACAGGGATGAAGGGGGGGACTCGAGCAGGTTCCTCGATAGAAGAAGGAGCGCAGTGTGGGCGATCGGTGTCACAATCATCGATGATTTAGCCCCTCGGAGTCGCATGTTCCCTCTCATCTTCTTGCACCCTTTTTCTTCGGGCACCGGCCCCGTCTACATCCGCTGGATGCAGTTGGATGCAGTTGGATGCAGTTGGATGCAGTTGGACGCCGTTGCAGAACCAACCCTCCAGTGATGCCCTCGCGCGTGATTTATCATCCGCCTAGGCTCTTCGAGCTTTTCTTATTTCTGCTTCATGATTTCAGCTCGCGTGGCCCCCCGCGTTACCGCCCTATCTCTTTCTCTCGTTTATTCGCCGACGAGCGCGCGATCGTGCGCAGCAGGGCAGGTGACAGGTCCTCATCTAATACAATTACTGATGATCGCCGTAATTTATGGCACACGGAAAACGTCATTGATATCTGCGGCTATATCGGGAAAAAGGGAAGAAAGCCGCGCGAGGCCGCCCCGGGCTGTACGGGACTACCCTGAACACGTATCATGATTGAGAGTGCATAATGCAAGGTGTTGAGGCAGGCCCGGCTCCGCCGCTAATGACCGGGCGTGGGTGCGAATTAAACGACCGCAGGAAAACGGGCCACGGTAACGATGTTTAATAATGCGGAACGGGATGGAAGCGAATAAAGCCTCGATCATTCCGTATTCCGGGGTCGGGCCTGTTGCAACGGCTTGCGTAATGGACTCATCTCCTCCGATGCGAGAGACTTTCTTCGACCTCTACGGTTTCCTTATGTCCACGGCTAAGCTGCGGATCACATGCATTCTTGATAAAAATTAACGATTGGAAAACGAAATTCCGACGAGGTCGAAAGAATTTAACACGTTCGCTGCCAGCGACTTTGTGCGATTTTGTATCTCACGTAAAGAACATTAAATAATTTTTATAATTATTCGAAATTGTAAAATATGATATTTAAAGAATTTACAGCTTCTCTTTGGCAATACTTTTATCATTTTTTATTTTAGAATATGATGTATTCAATGCGATCAATGTAATTATGTCCGCTACTGGCGCTGATAGCGAACGTGTTATTATCGCTGATCTGTTCTCTACCTGTTAACATGAACATTAAACATGGAAAACAATAAAGGACGGGTTGCAGTTGTCGAATTTCTGCATTATTGAAACTACAGTAACCAACTGCGCGAGAATTATTAATAATTTTCGTAAAAGTCCGCAAAAATGTATCGAAGCAGAAGGAACGAATTTTGAAGACATAATGTAAATTTGACTGTCCGGTTTTGCGATTATTATGAATGTAAACTGCTAAAATACATAGAATATGAGATCGACATGTCCTTATTTCGAAAGCGGCTAGATAGAAACGTACGAGCACAGGGACAGAATTTTCACCGCACCCTGTATATCCTCCAGTTCCCAATAAATCGATAAATTATTACCGAAAATGTTTCCACAAGTCCGGATCGGCGTCAATAAACAGCCAATAGTTTATCGAATTTGTTGGATCGTTTTGTAAAGATTGCCGGGAATGCATAAATATTCCCCGGCCATTTGTTCCGTCCTGCATTCGAGTGTAACGATTTGCATGCAACATCGCTAAAACTTTCCATCGTTTACGTTCCTCCTAGGCGAGCACAGAATGAACCCAGCGAAGCCGAACGAAAATATGTAGAAAACGGCAGCTCGTGCACTCCCGTCGGCGCAGCTGATCCTCTATCCGGAAGCGGGGAAAGTAAAAGTCGGAAAGCGAGCAGGGAAACGTCGGCGGTTCGAACGGCGGTCGTTGCCGCGGTGGCCCGCGAAATCCGCGGCTCTAATGAGAAGCAATAAACGGACATCGCGTGGGATTTTTGTTTAGCACAATTGGAAACACAGGCGGGTCCGCGGCTGAATTATGGCGACACGCATGAGTTGTGTCGCGTTTGCCGAGCTGGCGAGCGCGATTAGCAGATCGAGCAGCGATACTTTTGAGGCTGTAGAGGAAACGAAAGCGGGATCGGTGGATGCGTCACGGTCCGAGCCGGGTTTTAAGCCTGGACACAGCGGCCGAGTGAAGTCTGGACGCGCGTATAGCTGCGCAGCCAGATTGCTATGCTAATTCCGTTAATGTCGCATGAGTTATGGCCCTCGTGGACTCGCACGCACACTCGCTCGGCCCTCATTCTTTCGAGCTAGGCTCGCGAAGGGCTGGCGATCGTTTACGGAGGCGGAAGAGACGACGCCTCCTGTAAGCAGTCGCCGCCGCTGCCACCATGAAATGATATTTCTGCGCTGCGAAGCTGCTCGCCGCGTATCTTAAGACCCGATAAATTGAAACCGCGCGACCGGAACCCTGGAATAGAGGAGCCGAGCCGAACTGGTCGGCGGCCGGGGAACAAGGGAGAGTAGGTGGAAACACCCTGATACGGCCAGTCATAAGCACCTTATCGCGACGCAGCTGCCCAGCCACCCAGTAGCACCTGGAAAAACCCTCGTAATCTCCGGTAATTGAGATTCGATACCAATTAAAAGCGAGCGCGAACCAGACGCCGTAATAGCGCCGCTAAACGAACCGAGTGTTAAATCCACAGACCGGCCATTTTTCGGCGCGCCTGTCGCGCCTGTGCCGAGATAACTGAATATGAAACCGGCGTCGTGCTATACCTTCTCCTATGCTTCTTTTTCTCCAGTGGTTCCCTTCAGTATGGAGTAAAACGACTTCTTTATCAGCGACTCTTTTGCAGTGGTACTGTTACGAAGACGTAAAGGAAGAAGAGCTGAAAATACTTAAAAGTATTTTTGTTTGCAACATTGATATCCACGTTTACAATAGAACCAGTTTGTGAACGAAGTTGCCCAATGCTTTGCAAAGAACTTAACAAATCTCACGAGATTTAAAATCGAAATTTACTGAGGCAGACAAATAGAAAAATATTAATCTTCCGAGATTTAAATTACCTTCTTTGGTAATTTTATTACTATATAATATATCGAATCCTATATATCCTGTATAATATATCGAAGTTATAAATCTATCTACTGTTTCATATTGCACATACTCACTTTTATCACCATTGCGTAAAATGCTCAGTCTAATAACGAGTACCGACGAAATTGGCGAAATGATCTATATTTCGTATGACGTATGGTTGCTCAAGATCCATCAGAAATAGCTTCATTAAAATGGCAGACCCGAGCAACGCTTGCGATCAACGTAGCCGCCACAAAATGTGTACAATGCCAGTATTACGCGAGCGCTGTACCAGTGTTATGGCAGTGCTGTGCCAATGCCTGGAAAGAGCCGGCAGCCGTGAAGGAGCCCGACTGGCGAACTTCCAAGGAGCCGTTTATGGCAGGAGCCGAGACTCCAGCCGGTCGCAAATCTCGGCGTCGCGGTAAGTTTCGAAAGTGGGTCGAAAAAGGATAGTTCGCGGGTCGATTGGTTTACGCGTATCAACACCTTTGCAGGCGGTGTCTTTAACGGCTTCAAAAGGTCGATAGAGCGTAGCCGCTGGTGCGGCGGGGGCGGTCAGAGGGAGGACAGACGCCGCGGCCTGTATAGAGCGCTATAGAGCCTCGAATCGGAGTGAAAGACAGAGAGACGCGGAAAGAAAAATGAGCCGGGGCTGTGATTAGAGCTCGCCGCCCGGTGATTTGTGACCGAGCAGGTCTGTTAATTGTCACCAGGACGCCCCCTCAGTTTTATGCAGGCGCGCGAGCGCCTAGCGCGGCGCACGCACCTTTTATGCGCGCGGCGTGTAATGCACTATCAGTTGCAAAGTTTATTTCGTTCGTGCTCGTCGCCACGGCAAAGGAACACATAATAGCCGGCAGGAGACCCGGAGCACGCTTTATAGTCGCTATAAGTTCCTCCTAAGCTTCACGATGACACGGTGTGCACCGATAATTCACTCTTTTGTCTTGTAATCTGCGCTAATGCTTTCACCGTCCACCCTTTTCTACACGGTGATTCAAGAGTCGCGCCGCAAAGTTTAATGACCACGGTTTTAGCCTCGGGGAACGATCCGGATTTTTCCAACCTTGGATCACCCTGTACAACGTTAACGATCGAGCCGTCGCATTGTCTACTTTTCCTGGCTAAGTTTCGAGCGCGATGCGACTGCTTCCTGAAGACTACTCTCGAAGACTCGACATGGTATTCAGTCGGCACATTTTATCCAAACTACATTAAACCGTTAGAAAAAAAACATAAGTAGAAAATTATAATTATAATTACTCTTCCAAAATTCCTAAACTAGATATAGGTAAAAAGGCGCTGTGTGTCCATAAGTCTAAAAATACACTTTCAAAGTATCCTAACTGCAGAGAGTATGTCTTGCAGAGGAAAGAAGTGGCTTCAACAGAAAGGAATAAATCCGGTCGAAGAAACGTGTAACGCTGATCAGGACCTGAGTCAAGTATTGTCAACGGTATTTCAAAAAGTACCAATTTCACGAAAGCACGAGGTTCGAATGATCCAGAGGCAGGCTAGAGCGGAGGGAGCCGACGATAAAGAGAAGTACAAGATGCTGGCCATAAATGGCGCGCGCGACAAGGACGAAGGGCGACGGTGTCCCGACGACGTGTACGTATGTGGATCCGTTTAGGAACGCATCACACGCCAACGGGGGTCGTCGTGGACAGAGAAGGGGCGCCGGGTGTAGGGGGGCACCGCGCGTGCACAATGGCCACGTCCGTCAAGGTTGGATCCTCTTAATTAACTCGACTGGTTACATCGTTCCTTCTCTCGTGGACATTCCGCGTGTACTCCGTCCATTCCTGAAGATGCTCTTCTTCGGACCGGGGTCCGTTCCTCGACCTTCCATTCTCTTCCCCGAGAGCATGCGAGAGCGGTATCCTTTTGTCGGGATGAGTTGTGTCCCCGCGTAGCGGCCGCTGGTGTCCGTCGTTATTATATCACTCTCATTATGCGCGCTTGCGCCAAAGGCGGTACCGGTCCGATCTCTCATACGTCCCCGTTCCGCTCTGCTCTGCTTCGAGCCGCGAAGAAGGGACACAATGAAGCAAACGAGAACCGGGCACCAGAAAACTACCGTGAGACGATCAACGGCGCTCTCGATCCCTCGCAGGTGCTGCCAGATCCTTGATAACTGCCGGGAATCGACTTCCGGGGTGTTGGCTGCTGCACAAGATACACAACACGCTAAACAGTGCTCGGAAGGTCAGGCTAGCCCTCTTTGGCAACGAGAGCTACGAGCTTTTCTGGACCTAGATACTTTAGAGTCTATAGGCAGCTAGGTTAGAGATGTTTTGCCACAGGATTTGAAAATGATTAGGTAAATAAGGAGTTATATAAGAGTAGACTACGTCTGTAATTTAGATCTGACACTCCAAGGTTTGAGAATGACTAGGACTCTCTAGGATTCTTCAGGGAAAATGATTGAGATCCTCTATGAACATTGGCTAAATGAGACCTCACTAGAAAACCAGATTGGAGCTGATACTCCAGGGTACGAAAATTATTTCGATCCTCAAGGAAGAGTAGCTTCAAATTATATTTGACTGCATAGTCAGCTCAGACAATTATTGTTTGAAAATTATTAGGATCCTCTATGACAGTAGCTAAATTAGATCAGGATACATAGCTAGTTTAGACCTGACGTTCCAGTGTTTGAAACTGATTACAAGTATTTCTGGTATCGTTTTTCAAAGTCAATCGTTAGAATGGCCACCAGTCCTAGCTACTAATGTCCTGTTACATTTATCCTTATTAAATAAAAGCCAAAGTAGACTAAGAATAGTCAGGTAGTTTCTTCATTTAGCGAAATCTGCAGTCTAGGTATGAGCTGAAATTGCGGCAATTCTTGGAGGCCGACGATAGCATCCTGTTGTCCAATCTCAACAAACCCGTCCAGCAATAAGAAGATTCCTCGCATATAATCTTTGCGCAGCAGGTCCTTTGACCCCAGGATTCTTCGATTACAGGTGTCTGAAATTTTTCTAAGGGATCGTTATCGTCCGAGAAGTAGATGTAAGGGTCCGTAGCGGGGAAAGGACCTAGATCGATCTTCCTACCGAGGGTATTCGCGTCGCGAGAGGTCATTAGGCTCCCAAGCTGCGTCGGATCTCGGATGTCGTCGACGCAGGACGATAAATTTCCGAGGAGGTCCGCCCGGGGATAACGAGGATTTAGAGATACTGCGCGAGGATCCAGGGGAGGCGAGGCAGGAGTCGGTGGGGCCCGTTCTTAACCCTGGTGGAACCCGTTGATCCCGGTGTCAGAGCGGAGGAGGACGCTGGGAGTTGTCGCAGCCGCGGACCCGTGGAGCCGCGAGGGGCATCCGTAACGACCGTGAACGTAAGGGGGCGCAAAGGAACGTAAACGCGAGCGTAAAGAGCTTAAAACGTGCCTCGTAAACCGAGCTAACAATGTATACACTGCGGGGAATTCTCCGGATGAGACTTTGACAGGAACTCCCTACCTCCGCGGCCCGTCCCGCGGCCACTTTTTCCTCCCTCTCTTTCCTCCTTTAGCCCGGAACTCGCGAGATATACGAGCGAGTGCAACCTGCCCGGTAATGAATGCAAGCCGTAAAACAAGGATGCCTTGATTTACTCAGCGGACTAATGCCGAGCGCGCAGTATTAATAAATTATCGGTTATTAAGTGCGCGACCATCCTTTTTCGCTGCTGACCAGTCCCGTCACGCCGTTTCCCCTTTTTGCTCGCGGTGCAACGGTGCAACGGTGCATCCTGGCCACGGCTGCCTCTATTAGACCCTGGTTTAGAGGCCTGCGTTCCTCCAGTTTAATTCGATTTCCTTTTAATTAGCCAGAGGAAGATGAAGTGTTGAGAGCTTGGCAGATAGCGCAGCCTGCGACTGCTCCCAATTATCAGGGACACGCGCAGGCATACAGAATTTGCTTCTTCCTTATTGACCAATATTGGATTATCAATGCGTAACTGTAACGAAGTTACTGTCCGAGAACAAAAACAATTCGACGCTCTAAGAGCCGTCTTTAAAATGGAGATAAAAAGGTGTCTGATATATTCTCCATCTCAAGGCTCTATAGTCTACTGCCTTAACAGTAAATATATTTAATAAGATCTAAAAGCGACTAACAAAAATTGTCTCTTGAGAATTACAAGATATAATTTTTCATAATTTTTATAACAGCTCGTCCTAAATAAAGAAATATTTTGAAATAAATGAAATAAAAAGCGTGAAACCGGTCATTTGACCGGCGGTGATAGATTTAGCGTTAACCATAACAGTGCAGACTGTCCTTTCGGCGTTGCAAATTCAGTCATTACTAAAGTTTTATTCAGTAAAAATCTTCCTTCCGCGCCGTGTAATAAAGACATTTTTATACCATTTCCATTAACAAATAATTATTATTTATCATCAAATTTAAGGGCAGGAAATTTGAAACGTGGGAATAGGTTTCACCATTTTGTATTTCCTCTGTGCCAATTTCCAACGATAGACGCACCTGGAATGGTCTGCAGGGATCGCCGATGGCTACGGGACAGTGTGGGTGAGTCTAGGAGTCCGATAATCCCCGATCGGACGCGTATAAACTAAATAAAATGGCACCGGGCGCCGTACGCTACCCCGCTCGATGCCGTACCTGTGTATAAATGGTTCGTAATCTCGGGACGGGCAGGACCACCATGACCGCTCCGTGGTCTCTCCCGTGTAATACGACAGACTCGTAACTCATATCAGGGCGCCCACGCCCTCAGGTAGCGGCGACAACGCCGGACAACATCGGACACCCAGGGCGAGGACACTCAATTAGGTTCCTCTCCTTCCATCGCGTTCTACCGATAAAACCTCCCTGCTCGAGTTCGTGGACGGGAGAAGGACGCAGCTGTATCAACCTGACCGCGGACACCTTGCGCTCTTTCTGCACCTTTCTTTCATCCTGCGATCTCCCACCTTGACAACTTCCATCCCTTTTGCAGTGAAAATTGTTCTAAGGGTAGTTAGGTATGTCTTCATTGTCGTAATGAAATGAAACTTTTCGTATCTCGAAAAGTAATAAAGAGTTATTATAAATTTTATAAGCATCATTCTTGCCCTCTTTGCAATATTTTTTAAAAATTTCTTTTTTGTTTGAGATTCGTTTACTTGGGTGAACCCTTAACTCTAATGTCAATGTTCAAAATTGTTTAGGACAGTTTCCGATCACAGAGGAATTTTTTAATTCGATTTAGAAGACTCGATTTAGTATACTCTGCGTGAAATCTTCATCACGAGTCATGTTATACTAGGAGTTAAATGTAGAACAATTTGCAACTCTCCAAGAAAGTACAAGTCTATATTTGTCAAGAAGAACAAATCAACAAGTTCGAAGTATCCGAGCACTTACCTAAAAGCTATCTAAAAATCCAGCTAACCCGAGAAAGAATAAATTCGGGAGAGTTGATGGGGAAGAAGGCCATTATTGCAGCATGAAAGTTTGCTGATGACGAGGATCGCTTAACGAGCCTGCTAAATTCGAGTGAAGTAAGAGGACAGAACGTGTCCAGAGGCCGGCGAAATTTCCTGGAGCCGCGGGGTCGTCGGTCGACCGAAGAAAGGAAGAGTTTCACGGGTAGCCGGAAGGACCATGGCCGAAGATAGGCTCAGCCGGTGGTCACACACCCACGACGACGCGGGGAACGACAAGGGCTATTACGACGACTACCACGTCGACGGTGGTGCAGGTACGATCGGCAAGAGATCGGTATAATGAGCAGAACCAATATTAGTCGGTGTGGCCACCGTCCGGCAAAGGAGTTGGCGAACGAGCACCGAGCCGAGGGATCAGCCGGGTAATTGCCATTACGATATCATCTAAATGCTCTCACGGCTGTCCGTAATGAAGACACACACGGACGTTGGATTCGAACACCTACGTGTGCCGGCGAATACCGCGGCGATCCTTCGCGCGCGCGTCTCCTTACATTGTAGCTTACCCGCCTCGGTCCTCTTCGGGCTTCTCTCCTCACCTCGGTACACGGCCCTCTCCCTCCCCCGTAGCCCTTCCCAGCCCCTCCGTAGCCTCACTCGCCGTGACTGCCCAATGCCATCGACGAGATATGAGGCGTGTCTAATTACGCGATCGGTGCACGTCCAATCAAACTGCCTTCCTGTCGGCGATCACCGTCACCATTATCGCGATCGGCACTCGACTATCGTCTCACCCTTTTCCGTTCGCGCCTCCCCAGACTCGAGGCGAGTTTCGCCGAGTGTCTCGCCTTGCTAGCTTGACCCTACCTTCGAATTGCTCCTCGCCCGGGAACAGGTTTCATTCTGACAATATCCTGTCACGATTACGACCACTGTGCTACCTCTGCCGCGTTTTCGATGCCTAGGTCTGCACTGGCTTAGTCTGCCATAGATCTCTGCAGATGTTTCATGAGAAAATATGCTGAGCGATACACCTGATTGCGTCGACATGTTTTGTTTCATTGGTTTAATTAGCAGTTGACTTTATACGTTATCTATCAGTGATTGTTGATTGTAAAAATTGTCTAACTTTGAAGACTGCCTCCCAGGAATTCCAAGTTGATTGCAAGAAGTACGAGTTAAGTAAAAATATCTTTCCTGTTTTAATAATTGAAATAAGATAATGTAATAATATCATCGTAATAATATCCAATGTCCTTATAGTTTTGCGTTCGACCTATTTTATCATAAATTCATAAAATCCTCAATTATCAGTGAACAATTTATTCTCCAGTGACAATATGCAGAGATTTGATGAAAACGATTTTGTAGTCGCTTCGCTGATGCTACAGAGGTAGCGATAATATTTCTAGGAGCACCTAGAGAAGCATGATATAATTTTTGCAATAGAAGCTGACCTCTTTGCGCAACGTGTATGCCCCGTGTCGCGTTTCCGCGTGACGTCGGGCCCTCGTGGGACAATCGAGCGACGGTGTGGCGGCTCGGATTTTTGCGCAGACTACATTATTATAACCACCCAGAGGCGTGAACTTTTCGCGGTGCTGCCGATCAGATTGCGCAGGAATTCCCGGCAATTTGCACGTGGTTCGTGGAATAATTTTCCGTTAAAATTGTAAATGTGATACGCAACGGCCGCATAATCACACCGGTGTACACGGCCCGACGAAATCTCGTTAAGTCAACACGGGAGCCCGGCGGATACGCGTTGGTCCGCGACTAACCTTTCGACGTGACTTTCCTGCGATCAAACTCGTTCCGTGATAAGATCGTCCGGATGGCGTTACGTTCAAAGCCGGCATGCCTAGCGTAATCTCCCTCGACGGTGTTCGCGGGCACCGCAGATTTTTCGGTCATGGGAGTTCCCCCGGCGCGGGAAAATCGAGCGAACCGGGAGCGATTCGAACGTGCTATCTTCACGCATCACGGCCACCGGTAATTGCAGATTTTACTCGCAATCAGAGCATGAATTTATTGGCCGAGTATGGGAGGTTCGATTACGTTCGGCCGGCCGATCGCAGGCCAGGCCTTTCCCTGCGAACTTATTGGACCGCGTTACGCGAACATCGCTAATTAGAGTCGTTGTAATACCCGCGACGATCAATGATCGCGAATCCTGTACACATTTGTCATACCACTGCCGGGTTCGTTTCGCTGGGAAAATCGCCGGGGGTGGGGGACGCTCGTGGCGGTAATTTATGCATTTTCCTCGCGGCCTCGAGGATGCGGGAACATGCTAACGCGTGTAATGAAAAGGCTCCGGAACGAGCATACAGGGTGGACGTCTTTATTTCGATTACGGTAGCCTTTCGCGGGAAAAATTGCATCCTTCGCAATCTTTCATCGCAGAAAATAATATTCGGCCGATTACGAACGTGGATTTAACTCGTCATTTTTGCTATTCAACGAAGGGAATAAATCTTGCCGATTTTTCAGTGTCAATAATGGCGATGCAACCTTATTCAATCTTTGACGGAATTAGGTGTAACGATTTAAGAATCGTAACAAGTAATGCAGTTTGTCGGATGCCGTAACGTTTGCTAATATTGTTTTAAATCTTTACATTAAACCCTGAAGATTCTTGAGTCATTTCGACAAAAGTGTACAAAATCCGCGATCTAATCCTGCTACTTAACACTAGAACTACCAAACCAGCAAAAGTGACTGGTTTCTGTGAGACATTTGTAGATAAACTTCCTTAATCAAGCATACATTATAACAGAAATCATGCGAAGTCTAAATAAAATGTACCTTCTCGTCGGTCGCGTTTAAGACTCGGTACTTCTAACGTTAAATCGAAGTTTAAAAGCGACTAACAAGTGTTGCCCTATGAGAATTACAAGACAAAATTTATTGAAATTTTTCCAAGTTCTTCTAATATCGTGTGCTTAAATAAAAAAATATACTCAACAATTTCCAATAGAAGCAGTTTCATGCAATTTATAATTACCAAATCAAAAATATGTAACCGGTCATTTGGCCCACAATGGTAGGTTCAGCGTTAAAAGCCTCAACCTACCCAGAACGAAAGACTCCGCTAATCCAGGATGAAAGCGGCCACCCTGTATAAATGAATCGATGCAGCCGATCGAACAGGAACGATTACCGAACAGAAGCGGCTGCGCTGTCGCGTCGCGGGGAATCGCAGCCATTATTAATGTTTACAAGCCGGGCTCGAGGTAGCCTAACAAGACGGTTTCTCCGGGACGATCGGTTCGCGCGAATAGTACGAATCAATTCTATAAATACCGGGCAGTCTGGAGCCGGGGTATCTGGAACGGAGAGTTTCGTGAAAGTCTGCGGTCGCTCGGCGTTCTATTTGGCCGCGTGTAGACGCTGCGTGCACCGCTTCCTGATCGACGTGTCACGGCCAGCAGCGCGGTACAAGCTCGTGGAATATCGGCGAGTCTAACGCGCCGCGGCGCATGTTCGCGGTGCAAACATGTCAAAAGGCGTGTTCGTCGAATATGGGGGCACCGTGCTCCGACAACCTGGGTGGCGGACACGTTTCGAATCTCATCACCCTAGCGATGGATGCTGGGTGTTGAACCCGTTTCGTTCAACCGATCAGAAAAGATGAACCGACAGACTCGTTGCTCCGTTCCAGAGTCCTACGAATGCTGGCTAAACTGCGTTGGCGAGCGCCTTCAGGAAATGATGATTCTCCGGCAGCGAGTTCGAGACATGACTAACTGAAACGTCTCGAAGGAAACATTTAGAAGAGGTTTGTGATGCCAGGTATATATAGAGACTCTGGTTGTCTAGTACTCTAAAAGTGGTCTTGCAGAAGCTTTAAAGTATAAGTATGAAAGAAAGCAACACAATTAGCCTCGCAAAAGATCGACTGAAGAGATTTTATCTTATAACATGTCCTTGCTGAGTCAATACCTAATTCAGATCTAACCCAGAGCCTGTCTTCAAACGAAAAATTTTAGAAAAGTAAAATTTCTTTCGCATTTCATTCGTTCAATGAACAGTTGTCTCAACGACGTCTCATACGATGTAAGTATCGCTACTTGGCATCGATAATTTGAATTTTAACCAGCGTTCAATGAAACGATGATAAAGTTGTTTGTGCAGCATAATTCGCTGAAATATAACTCTTGACACGTTAAAAATAGTTGTTCATTCATTGGTCGAGCAGCGCACAGGGATGTGTGAGTAACTTAGTAACACTGAGTCATAGAACAAGCTCGCTTAGGATAATATCATTCATGGGACCAAATAACGATTTGTAAACGATCATTCGAACAATCAGGCGGCTCGAATGTTCGTTCACCGAACGTATCACCCTAGATACCTAGCTCGCGCCGATACCACTAATGAAAAATACTTGTAGTAAACCGAACGTAGTAGCTGGATGCCCGAGGCTGGCAGCGTCCAGTCAAACGGACAATCTAGCGTCTAAATGCGAGTCGTCAATCTGCAGGAACATTCAGCCGACGTGTCCCTGAAGAGGAGTTCGAGGAGAGCTTTAACAATCGGTTAACGAAGTGCGCGGACGATAACAGTGGAAACTAATCAATGTTTATTACGCCGGCGAAGGTGGTTTCTTGTTTGGATACCAATCGGTCCAGCACGGGATTCGTGGCCGGCTGCTCCGGTATGCAACAGTGTGAGCATGAAAATCCGTCTCAGCTTACGGATCAATTAAGTTAACGACCGGCAGGTAGCATGGCGGCGCGTTAACGCGCGGCTTCGCGCGAACACGCGGCCGAGGACGCCCTTAGAGAGAGCTCTCGGTGGACTCTCTCGGTGGTTGCGCTTGAAGCCGCATAAACACGGCCGTGTCGACGTCGCGGGTTTATTAACGCCGACAATTATACCGCCGCCGGCTAGGCGTGATTTACAAGGGGAGTTCGTGAAACGTTGCAACCTTCGGCCGTGCCTTTGCCGGCCGCGAACACGTACCAACCGGCGTCGTTCTCGAAACGGCGCGCTGCAAAACGGGCAAAACGAGGAGCGAGCGGGGAGAAACGGTTCGTGGAAGCTGGCCGGTCCACGAGCAGCGAGGAAATTTTAGGGTTGGTCCGGAGGACAAACCAGACCCGACCGCGTCGGTTCCGCGTGGGTCATTACCATAAGTATGTGACCAGCGGCCGGACTCGACGTGTTATGATAATCGTTGCAGGTGTACGGGGTGTCGGGTTTTGCGCGATAATTTACAGCCGGCGTTACGATCGATTTTATGACGAATGTTTGCGAGCGCGGGGTGGTCGCGGCTGGGTTCGGGCCGCGATCGGGCCTCGGCCCGGAACGACCTGGAATCGCGCGGAACGCGGCAGATCGAGATGAAGAGTTTCAAAGGGAGGGTAAACCGTGAGCCCGGTGCGTACCTGTAACTCGCCGCGTAACTCTTTCTATAGCGCGCAACCGGCCCAAGAATGTGGCTACCTTCCGTTCCGAGAAGAAAGCCAAGTGGACTTGAACCCTGGAAACCCGCGGTCTCTACCCCGGGCCCAGGATTCCCCTAATTTGTTTGAGTGAAACAATATCGAGTTACGAGCGATGCTATCGCTGGTACACGCACGTGCTACGGCACACGGAAGGTTCATCGCGGCCCTCTGACGAGCTACCGTGCCGAGCTATCTTCACGAATCTCTTGCTCGGCCCGAAAAGAAGAAGCAACCGTGCTGGAGGTGGAGGAAGAACGAGAAGAGGAGGACGACGAGAACGAAACGACTGCGGGACGACTGGCTCCCTTCCGACGCAATCGCGCTGCATTTCTGCCGGCCAGCCTCTCCGCAGATCCTCTGCTATCCGAACTAATTGCCGAACTAACTACCGACAAACCCTGCGGAAGAATTTGGGCTTCGCGTGGAATTTATGTCATGACAATTTCTAAATCGTCTGAGACGATCGTATGTTAGTGATCAGAATAATGTAACTGCGTTTGCTTAGGGTCATTTATAATTTTATTTCTCAATTTTGTCGCGCGTATCTTTTTAAGACACGTCTTTTATATACGTCAGTTTTGCATTATCCCTTAATAAAACATACGAAAATTTAAATTAATTGTCAGAACGAAGTCAATGCAAAGAAACATCACTAAGCAACATATAACTAATATTAATTATTTAGTTTAAATTCTTGTATTTTAATCGAGGGTAATTTATTGTATTTCATTCTATTCTATTTTATAGTATTTTTTTTAAATGTATGGTAGGTGTTGTCTAACGAGATGGACCACTAGTAATCCGTGAGGAAGTCAATAAGCTCGCTCGTAGCGAATGTAGGTGAGAAGACTCCTTCTTTATGAAATCAGAGTCTGTTTACGAGTGGCGAACAGAAAGTGGCACCAAGGTAGCGAATCCTTGAAAATAATAGAAATGAGCAATTCCGTGGAATGAAAGATCGTGGGAGTCTCCGTAATTGGAAAAGTGCACCAAGGATAATGGAACATTCCGACGAAGGAACATTCGGGTAATAGGTGTTCGGATAATGGGGGTTCCGGCGTGTGCGCCGTTGGGATCGGCTCGGCTGGGGAAACAGTGACGAAAATGTCACGGTTCATTGAATGGAATTGGAATCGAGGTGTGCAGGGTGACTCTAGAAACTAGGGTGAAGCTATATATAGAAGAAAACGTTGTACTCCGTGACGGCGGACACAATTACCCCATAAAACATTCAATAACGTTCGTATCGGATTTCCACTTTTATCGCGCCTTCGTGTCGCGAAAAAATCGCGTGATTGTATTTAAACAAAAAGGAAAAATATCGAATAAAAATATATAGGGGAGAGGGAGATACGATAGATACGATCTGGAGATTACGTGAACATTTACCTCTATCAATCTTATTTATATCCGTTCCGATTTCTGCGATTATCCTTGTAATAAACTCTGCTTTACGAACGTTCGTTCGTTCGACATTTCATTGAACAGAGCCCAGAAAGTAATCTCGCGGTTGTATCGGCGAAAGAAAGTTCATTCTAACGTCTAGATCGATTGCCGGCGGGTTCGAGGACACGACCCCGGCGGTTCAATGTAATAGCGTTGGCCGGTTAGCGTATACGTGGTTCCGGTCACTCTTTGTGAAAGGAACCGTGCGTAGAAACGTTCCCTACTACCGTGGAAACTCTTTGACAAGCCGACACGCCACCCAGCGCGCGAAATTAGGGCCGTATCGAGCAAAAAAGGCACGATATCCTGGCCAGGACAAGATGTTCCTGCTTAAAATTCCACCCGTGGACCGTACGACGTGGCATCAATGATGGATCCACCTTCTCCTCCTCCTACTTCTCCTCTTCGTCTTTTTCTTCGTGCTCTTCCGCGCCGTCATTCTCTTTTTCCTGGTCCTCCTCCCGGCCGAGGAAACCGGGAGGAAGAGTGACAGGAAAGGGACGGTCCGAGGAACGTCAGGAACGAGATCCCAGATCCCAGCCGAGGGGACACGAGGAACTGTCGCGTGACATTTGTGAACGTCATTGAATCAACTGTCAAAACAACCGTATTCCCCGCTAGCATTCCCCCCCTTTCGCCTCGATCTCTTCTCGTTTAATCGAACCACGACCTTTCGAACTTCTCATTTTTAAGACATTGTTCCAGCCATCGATCCTAGATTTTTATGCATACCTATTTTGAATGTTCAATTAACAATGCATGCTGTTATGTTGACATGGACGAAGAATATTGTTGGGTATTACAGTGGAGATTCATTTTTGTGAACTAAATTTTAGCACCGGGTTACCTGTACTTACAGGAATGGAGGCTCCAGTGGCATGAAACGCCTGATTATCTCCTGTAAGAAATACCATTTTCTTCTCAGTTAGGATACTTGCAACTTGTTCGACTGTAATAATTAGACTGCGGATCTGCAAAATAGAATTGTAATAAATTGGAAATAATGTAAGAGTATCCATACATTTTTCTATCGTCTTCACAATTTTTATTTGACCCCCTCATTTTATGAAACACAAAGTGAGCAATGGATTCAGTGTCATGTTTTAAAAATTGTACAATGTTTTTATATACAAAGTTGTATTTATTTCTAATCTCATTTGAAACATTTATACATTACGTGTAATTTGTAATTACATATGTGTCATTATATTAAATGTAATTACATAATTATATGTACTTGTGAATTTTCCACACATATATAAATATATCAACATATTTTAAGAAATTACTGCATCCAGACATGCTCCAATAATCATAATCATGAAGATAGTGGATTAAGCTTATACAAACGAATCTAATGATAAATTCAAAGACTGCTTAACGAGGGAAAATTCGTTGAAATATTCGCGATCATGGCGTCTTTATCTCGATTATTTTCGCTGACGTCGTTACGCGGGGATGGTTTTCTTTTCCACAGAGGCCTCCGTCGGGCACGTCGTACGCGCGTGCGGACCAATCGCATTTATTAAGGCGCAGTGTCACCGAACACGTTACCTCCGTCCACCTTGTACGCGTACCTACAGCCTCGAGGTGTCAGCCACGTCGATCGGGAACAGGTCGCGACGCGTGTCCCCCCATCGTGTATCCTAACGAGACAAAACGAAGCAATCGAACCGGTCGTCTTGACGCATCCACCGTACGCGTCCCCCCTCCTTCCTTTTTACCCCTTTCCCAATTTCGAACCTCCCGGCCGATCTCTGCTAATTGGTGCCTCACAATGCTACCGTATCTCGCAACATCGTCCGAATTCGTTGCATAAGTCGTTGCCATTAACCTTTTATGGTCCGAGTTTTTATGCGGCCGTACAAAAATTTGTACGACACGAAGTCGGGAGATATCGATCTCTCGATAGAATTTAACGTTAACTTTAAGATTTTCGTAAGAATTGGATTTTTGCGGCTAAATTGCGGTTAAAAAGAAAATTAGGTTTCGAATTAACAAGTTGAAATTACTACACTAACCTTTTTAATACTTCTTAACCTTTTCACTGTTTTCAGTGTCTCCGATGTTTGCCATAAATGCATAAAATCCGCAATGCATTTACCAATTATAAATCGTTAACAATATCTGATAAATGGTTGCTCCTAACATAAGAAAACATCGTTTAACCCTTTGTAGTCGAGACTATTTTAATTCCAAAATGGAGACATTTGTTTCAACCTACAGTATTTCCATTCGATATGATCGTTTTTATTTGATCGGTATGAAATTGATCGCGTATGCCTACAGAAGACTTTTACTATTTGACAATTTATCAAATACAGACAAATTAAATAATGTGAAAATTCTTCTGAAAATAATGTAACAATTTGTAGGTTACCTCGGAGTCTCCACTCGAGTGCAAAGGGTTAATAATTAATTACAAATACGAACCACCCAGCAACGATTATATAAATATAAATAATTTAACAACCATTGCAATTAATTTACATGATTGAATTACATTTTCAATACGACGCAGCATCATCGCAAGTTCCCAGCTGCCGAATGATTCTTGGCAGCCATCGCCGCGAGAAAATAAGATGGGCGTTGGGAATTACGCGCGGTTTAATGATACCGGTGATAGCGGTTCATCTCGTGGAGGCGGTGTTTTACCAGAACATTCGAAACGTGAGAGGAATGCCGGTCTGAAATCGGCCACGTCGGATCCCGCGGGACGGACAAAGGGGATCGTGATTCCCGTCCGTCAGTCTCCGTATCCTGTCTCCGCGAAAGAAACAAGATCGTGTGAGGAGAGGATGTCGGCGGAGAGGAAGAACAGAAACGTAGAAACACGGGGAGCAAGAGATGGAGGTGGGGGAGACGGAAAGGGGGAGAGCGAGGGCGAAACAAGAAGAGAAAAAGAGTGATAAAGAAAGAAAGACGGAGAAAGAGAGAGAGAGAGAAAAAGAGGAAAGGAGAACGAGGAAAAGAAAGAGAAAGGGAACGAGAGACGGAAAGATAGAAAAAGAGAAAGAGAGAGGAAGAGAGAGAAAAAGAGTGGAGAAAAAGAGAAAAAGAGAGAAAAAGAGGGAGAAAGAAAGCAAGAGACAGAGAGAAAAAGAAAAGGAGAGGGAAAGAGGGAAATAGAAAACAAGAAACATCGAGAAAGAAGGGAAAAGAGAGACGAAGCGAAAAAGAGAGAGAAAGATAAGAACGGGGGAGGAGGTGGCTAGGAGAGAGGAGTTCCTTGGGGTACGGGAGAGGAGAGTCGTTTTGAATGGCCTGTCTCCATTCGGAGAGCCGGATGCTCTCTGGTCTCGGGCGGACGCTACGCGCCGCGTAATCCAGTTTATGAAACCCTGGACGCAACGTGCACAGATTCTACGTGTATACATTCGTCTGTATGCAAGCATGAATGTACGCCTTCCAGTGCGGCGCGATGCGAATGGACAGGAAACGGCTCGGTTTGAATACTTCTGGAATTGGATTAAGACCATTCTAGACCGGGAGCTCCGTTGTGCCCACCAGTTTCGTCACGGTCGCGCCGGATAGCGCGATTCGACGCTCTACCTGTCCGTTGCTAACAGATCTCCCGTGGAAACCACCAGATTATCCGGCGGACTTTTACCAGATCCCAGGGGATCAGAAGGGAAGTCGTCCGATGAATTATTTCATCGCCATTGTAGTTACAAGAATTGTTGCAGCAATTAAGATCTTTTGCATTAGTATGCAGAGTTGAGTGTGTATAAAAGTATAAGTGGGTTGCAGTTAGTTGAACTGAGCAGGATTATGTCGGATAATAGAACAGTTAGAATAGATAATAGAATAGTTGGAGAGACGAGATAAATTTTCTTTTATGGTTATAGGAAATCGTCTTGCATATTGGTTCTCCTAGATGTGAAACATATTTACATATTATCAAGAAATGATTAAAAATTTTGAGAC
>CM052165.1:4698293-4727850 GCA_028455555.1 Augochlorella aurata
TTCGGCAATTTTTAATAAATCAAATTTTGTTATTCTTAAAACAATATACGTTATTTATTTAAAAAGCTACCGCATAGTTGCCGGAACGTGCTCGGTAGGTTAATCGAATTAGATCCATGATCAGCATGAAGCAGTGACTAATTTAATTCGACTACGCTCCGGTAAAGGGATCTCGGATCTCCTTCACCCCAGATCTAGTGTAATCGTATCAGAAGAAATTGACCAAGACGGTCGATCTTGAATGCGACAAGTTGAAAAGCCGGGGTCGAGGGAGGATCATGCGTGTGACAGTATATCCAGATTCGCCCCTATAAATCTCGGATCCAGGTCCTGTTTTCGTGCTCGGCAACTCGAGCGTGCCGGCCAAATCTCCGTGGCACAATGGGTTTCATAAAGTGGGAGGAACTTGTAAAGTGACCTTTTATGATCTCAATGAATGAGCGTCACGTGAACCGACGTTACAATGACCGGGGATTTTCCAATTTTCTGTGTCGCCACTGGGTCGTGAGAGATCGAGTGGTCCTCGTGTGAACGGAGCCGAACGGACGCGGAACGATATCAATTTTCCTTTAGTGTACCCTCCCATCGAATCGCTTACAATCGGATCGTGTTAGGACTTTGTTTAGAGAAGAAGTAAGTGTCGCGCGAGAACTGTAATTTAGACGTCGAACAAGGTAGGAAAATAATTCAGAGCATTTTCAGCCTGCAGACAATTTTAACCGGTAACCTCTTTGAAAAGTGTGTTTCAAAGGGCAGAATAACTATATTTGTTCACGCTATTTACAGTTGTTTTAATGTTACTACTCTTTACACGTGACGAATATACTCGTCGAAAACGGAGATAAGGATCAAAAGAACTTAAATCATTCAATCACTCCATTGAATACTACTACATGTTCCTAAATATTGGAATAGAACTTGCCGTATACATCATTTTATAATATTCTTTTATATTGCATATCACTTATTCAAAACGGTAAGTATCCACATGCTTGAATAAAAAGCAATAATCGCGAAATGAAAATCTGAAACCGATCATTTACATATACGTATACCTCGTCACGAGAATGATTTCATTTCACCATGTACGCTTTCAGCTATCGTAATCTGCGACACGAAGTACGGAATAAAATGCGGAGAAAATTGTCATGGTATCTTAAGCGACGTCCAAGTACAGAGTAAACGCCTTTTAGCCGAACTCTTGAAAATGACCCATTTTTGAGCGATCCGATGGGAGTGCAGCTCGCAGAGGAGGCATCATTTTGAGCGATGCGAGCACACCGTAGCGATAATGGAAGGCTCGCTGATGTCAGAAGTGAAAGTTCGTTCGCGGCGTTTCGTCGTTTCCATTTCATTTTTATTATTCCGCGAAATCGGTTTACTCTTGTCAACGATCGCGGCGTTTTATCGAAGGGGACGCATTAACGCGTCCCGCATCGTACGGAGGAGAAATAAAAAGAAAGGAGAGAAAGAGAGAGAGAGAGAGAGAGAGAGAGAGAGAGGGCTCTCTCTCGTTCCCTCTTTCGAGAAACGAGTTATTTGGATCGTTCGCGCTACCGAATATCATTAGACAGCCCCCATTAACATTTTAAGCACCGTGTCCACGACCAACGAGATTACTCGTTCGATTAAGATCCCATTGATCTGTGTTAAGTACACGGGAGGATCCACTTAATGATGTTGATCAGTCAACGCGGATGACAGCGGGGCCCGGGATCGAACCGGTTGCAACGCGGCCCCTTATGTGTCCCATTAGAAACGAAATTCTTAGTTACGGGACGACTCGTCTAACAAACCTGTTCCGATTTTCGACGATCAACGCCTGGACATTTTTCTTTGGCTAATTAGCGCGTCGAGGTAACCGTGACTCGGGAGCAACCAGGATGTTCTTCTCGAGATCACGGTGCATTCGAAATTGGAAAGCGAGGAAGGATACTTTCGAAATCTTTTCTGAAGATTAAAGGGTGGCTAATTGGGCGATCTCAATTTATGCGATAAGAGGGAATCGACGAATACCTTATCTAAACGTTTAGAACGTAACCATGGAGATTTTACGAAATTTCAGAGAAAATTAATGGAGATTCGTTTTGCTTCAAGGGTAGAGATAATACGATTTGAAAAAGCGATATGAACGAGTGGTTTCTCGGAGTTCGATCTTTATGTGGAGGGTTGAAGAAGGTCCATATTAGTTACCCCAATTGACAAGAGGATCCTACTCTAATTAGGGCAGTCGGTGTCGAAAGTAGCATTGCAAATGATCTAGGATCTATTTACAGATATCTCTGCATGCAAAACTACTGTTCCTATGTATAAATTGTTACTTGAATTATATAGATATGCAAATAACTTCACGTCAAAGTGGTTTTTCTTTTTAATTATTACATTTTGTTCATATCGTAAAGTAATTATGTAAAATACAATTGACAAGAAGAATAGGGTTAAACAATGTTAGATAGCCTCTCGTCAAATGACTTTTCGCCTAAACGTAACATTTCCCGCGTAATCCTAGTCCAAATTCGAATCGTCACGTCGAACCCAAGTCTCCCCATTGCCGCAGAAAAATTCGAAGCCGTGACATTAGCGTTCATCTACCGAAGATGGTGTCGCGATCGTGAGGAACAGCTCGTAGAATAACGGGTCAACGAATGACATCTCCTCGATCTCCTCGGAACTCCGCGACCCCGGTCATCGAGGGATCAGACTCAAGCTCTGCGATTCACCGATCGATTGGTCATTGTTACTCGCAACACCGACTCATCCGGCGAGTCCTGTCGGGCACCGAAATCTAGGGAACACGGCGAGCGATCGCTTCGGCTATCCACGCAGACACGTTGCTCGTCAGCCGAGTGTCGGGTAATGAACAGTTGCATCGTCGGTCGGCACGAGGACGCTTTGTTTCAACGGCGCGGATGCTCCCTGGGAGACGCAGAATCGTGCGAGGGCGTGACTGGGAACACTTGGACGCTCCACATCTAGATTCGCTCGGTGGCCCAGTGGCCGTCGAGCCGAGAGAGCATACGGTACCCGTCGTTTTCTCAGCGGCGAGTCCCGCTCCGGGTAGGGACGTACCCGCGGCGCATCGAGGGCCGAGCAACAGGACGGTGCAATGGTAATGACACCTGATACTCGAGCGTCCCGACGAACGCGTGACCCGGAAACCGACCCGAGGCCATTTTTCGAGTCCCCGTCCAAGAGAAGCGGACGCGACGCGATCTAGATGCTCGCTTCTCTCCTGGTCCTGTTGTTCATCCTCCCACCAGCACCCTGTTCTCGCTCTCCTCACCTCTCTCTCTCTCTCTCTCTCTCTCTCTCTCTCTCTCTCTCTCTCTCTCATTTCCCTTCTTTCTTTTCCTCTCGCCGCTCGTCTCTTTCTCGTCGTCTCTCTTGTTTCGTCCAGGTCGACGTCGGACGATCTTCTTCATAGCGCGGTCCTGGTAACCGTACATACATACAAGTACACAGGAACGAGCAAGATTAGAGGGACGATGGTCTCAGCTCCGACCGTCCTGGACCTACGGACTCTACGGTCTCTCGAGGTCAAACCCGCTTTGGGGCATCGTGCTAACCGCACACCGGTGGATCCTTCTACCCGGAAACGGTTTCTATCGGGCTCTCGCGGTCGATCCTAGGGTGAAGGCACACCGCGCCGCGGCGTTCTGCCTCTTCTCTCCTCTTTTCTCTCCTCCCTCCTCCTCTTTTCTCCACTCTTCTCTTCTCTCGGCAGTCTCCTCTTCGTTTTCCGGTTACGATCACTCATAGGGGTTTTATGGTTTCTTTGCTCGGAGGCGGAATGCACTCTTCATATCGACGAGCCAACGTATTGGTTGGGAGCTACGGGCCAACCGGGAGACACGGCCACGGGAATTTTACGGACCGTCTGCACTTTTCGCCAGTTAATGCGATTCCAGCCACCTCTCCAAAGAGCACCGTGTCCTTTCGCAGTCGATTCCGACCTTTTGTCAAAAGACCAACCGCATTGGGAACCGACGTATCGGGGACCGAATCTTCCGCAAAAGGACGCTGATGGTTTCGCCCGAGGCGATCTTCGGATATGTTTCAACTGTGTTTGTGTTAACGCGAATCGCTGAGCCGAGTTCGTGGAGAAGGATGGAGGACTGGTTGTTTAACCCTTGTATTGCTAAGCAGGTTCAGGCTACGGTTCGTCATTCTTTCAATCGACGAGGATTTCTATTTATTGGAGCAATGCTTAATGCATGAAAAATGTTATGTCTATTTAATTAAGAGGTTTCTGTGTACGCAATATGTTTTAACATATTCGCTAATGTTCAACTTCTAGACACGTTACTCTTTTTATAGACCTTAATGAACAGATAAGTTCAGTTAATTGTTAGAAAATAGACGATCAACGTTTACACTCTAAACTAAGTCTAAATTGAATTAAAATTGAAAAGTAAAGTGGTACTATATATTCAACATTTTTATGTTTTGCGGATCCTAATGAAATTATAAAGACGTAACAGCGTGGCATGGAAATAAATGTTCAAAGGTGAGCAAATAATTCCGTCACCCACATATGAACGAGACGGCGGTCGAAGTGTTAAGGTATCGGAATGAGTTCTAAGGGACCAAGGAATCCGAATAATCCGGTATTCGCGTCGGTGGGTGTCGCCTGGTGCAATAGAAAATTAAGCAATTCCGATCGAGCACGTACGGTTCGCCAGTCGGGTAGTTACGAAGATGGACCTCGTTGGAGCGAGTAGCCGCACCTCCGTGCCAGATGATTATCCGTTCTCGGAGGATCGTCAGACCAGAGGCACACGACTTCCTTCCTCAATTCCCGTGGCAATCAGACCGCGATTTCTACCCTCCCATAGACACAACGGGCAATTAGTTCGTCGAGCGTGTATCGGAGTGTATCGACCGATCGGCACGGCGGCTGGCGTCCTGCTGCCGTTCGTGATTTATGCCGCATTGTCTTCTGCCCCACAGCAGCGGTCCTATAGCTTCGACCGTTCAAATCCATCCGTCGTTTATATACACACCGATGCACACCCGCGTGCAACGAGAAAAGCCCCTTCCTCCACCTTCTTCCATGGCTTCTTCCACCTCTGTTCGAATCACTCGGCCGATATCGTGATTCGGTATCATTGTTCCATTGCTCGAACCGGCGAGTTGCTCTACGCGTGACCGAGTCTCTCTCTCTCTCTCTCTCTCTCTCTCTCTCTTTCTCTTTCTTTCGTCGTCTTTACCGATCTGGTCCCCAAGCCACGCCGACGCTGTTGCCGAGGAGGAGTGCTCGTCGCCGCGTAACCTCATTAGTCGCCTGATGTCTCTCTTAATTGCCCGCCTTCCTCCCCCGCTGTATATTTATTGGCGTTGATCGTGATCGCCCATGGGCCAGCACTCGGCGCGACGTCCCTCCCCCTAGAGGCGATCTCTGTGACCCATTTAGCTGGTCCGCAATCGAAAAAGTCGCCGGAGCAGCGCACAGACGACACGATCGTTCGCGAAATTCCAGTGACCGTTCTTTTACAAAAAGTAATAGAGACAAAGACTTTGTTTTGCTTTTTAACCCTTTGCTGTACCATTTTCTTCATAGTTACAATGATTAGAAGATTTCCGATAATTTCTGAGATAAAAGAAGACGATTTATGTTTATTGTTTGCCTGCATTTAGTCAGACTCATCAAAGTTTGGCAAGGGGTTAATTAAATTGAACGGATCAGGAGAAAACCATTTTGGAAAAGTGCTATTACCAGACTGTGAATCTTTATGCAAAATAAAATTGTCTGTATTAATTGTCAGACATAGCAACCAGGCATATCTCTTTTTCCTTAATAATTTTAATACATTCAAATTAATATATCAACGTCCTTAGTCTCTATTAAGCTTTCCACAAATGCATGAATGCATAAAATTTTCAGTCTGATTATTTCGGAATAAAAGTAGCAATGGCTATATTTACTTAAAAAATTGATTTTTCTAAATCAGTGTTTGACAGCAGTTTATCCGAATTTCTAACATTCAGTTATATCAGTCAATAAATCAGTTCTGAAATGAGGGGTGCGCACAAATTCGAGCGATCTCGTAAAACGTTCTGCAAGCGAAAGATCCGCAGTTTTCTGAAGAAGGTCCGCCGACCGGCGCGTTTCATCCGGTCCCAGGAAAAGATCGAGACACGTCTCCGTCGTGTCGGTCTCGTGTCGCGTCGCCACGTGGCAATATATTTTCCAGCTAGATCCTCGCTCGACCCTCTCATATCTGCGTGCGCCCGTCCGTGTATCGATCTCTTCTCACGAGTGATCGATGCGGAGATCCGAGGGCCACGGTCTCGTCGATCGTCACCGTCGTCGATACCGTCGTTGTTACCCGATGATTTAAGTTCCTAACCCAAGACTCCTGCTGTCAGCCGCAGCGAACACACAGCCGCGTTCCCACTTCCACGCGGGCAACGACGTCGCTGCACCCTGTGTCCTCCCACCCTCCGTTCTCTGTTCATCGGTTTGCGCGTCCCTTTTTTCTCTCCCTTTCCGTTTATTTCCATGAGTTACGATTGTTCCGAGGACTCGTCTCCCCGAGCGTCGTACGTACGCGCGCGCGCGCGAGCGCTTCTCGACGACGCGCTAATAATTTATAGAAGTATAATGGTCTACATACGGACCCGCTGAGATATTGTTATTGCCGGCCGGTCCATGCTCCCATCCAGGATATTTAATATAAATATTTCCTCGGTGGCTGGCGGAGGATCGACGGAAGTCTGGGACGCATTGATTGAGCTCGATCGGGAACCGCGAGCCCACACGCGCACGCACACTCGGGCCAGACGGACACGCACGCGGCGAACCGATAATATTGTTCTACAAATCCGACAGCACGCACGCGTAGACCGGGACGAAGCGTGGCTCGGATCGTGTACGATCCCGAGGAGAAGGAAGAGGAGGAAACACGGAGGGGAAAAGACGCAGGAAAGGGCCGAGAAAAAGGAAGGTTCGCGTGGTACGAAACTTATATGTAGGCACCGAACGGAAAGGATCGAGGGAGGTAGATCCAGTGGGCCCGGCGCAGAGACCCGCTGAGTTATGGACACATTCGGGATTTCTTCAGGTTGTACCTGCTGGCGGTGGTTAGATGGAAAGGGCATAGTGCTTTATTGAATTGGGTTACATGATTTACGATACCGCCTCCCGATCTCGCTCGATCACCACTCCGTCGGGGTGACTCGTAACGTTTAACCCCTTCGAGGCACCACCGCTCGGCCCGAAACGTCGTTCCGCCGGGATACCGTCGACAGGTGTCGATTCTACGATCCCGGGAACGGGTCGACGAAACGCAACACGAATACTTAATTTGGCACGCGATCCACCATGCACTGGTGTACATCGATGCGACTGCGAAACGATGGGACAATTTTAATGTCCAATGGATGCAGATTTTTTGAAATAACAAGATCAGAGTCGGGCATTATTCGTTTTGCTTCGAATAAATATTTATCGAAAGTAATTATTCGAATGAATTCTTTTTGGTTGTACACTTTATACGGATTACAGTTATTTAAATTATTCTATCCATATATTTTTTATTGGAATAATTCTTTATTTCTTAGTCGGATAATTCTTCAGGTTTTATTCGAATAATTCTTCATTCTTTATTTCAATAACTCTTTATTTTTTATTCCAATAATTCTTCAGCTTTTATTCGAGTAAATTATTCGAACAGAGATCCTAAAATTATTCGAACAGAGATCCTAAAATTATTCGAACAGAGATCCTAAAATTATTCGAATAATAATGCCAATAAGTGTCGACCGTTTTTCTTAATATTTTGTTAATTAATATTAATTTATATTGAATCTGTATTAAAATCCGTTGGAAAAGATAGATAAATGAAATTATAGCCTACGGGAAGCATACTCGGTAACATTCGTGTCCGAAAGGTCCGCCGTTCGAGCGTTAAAAAGTTTGGGAATGTGCAAGCAAGGAATGCGAATTCCCGCGGCGGGCAATAGCGATGTAATTTAGCGATGCTCGAGATACCTACCGATCGTCGTGAGGATTGTACGTGCGCGCTCGCGGAGAGATATTAGCGATAAGGTGTATCTGCATCAACCTGCCGCACGAGCGATATTACTGCGGATTGATATAGTACCGCGTCCCGGTGAATATGTTGCCTTCGTGTACTGTTCAGCATAATGACGTTGTATAGTAATGGCATGGTAATCACTGCAACTATTAATACACCGACGCGATATTTGTTCGCGGGCACGATCTTTCAGCGATCTCGAGCGCGGGCCCGGACAGCCTCGTTGCTGCACCTGGTGGTGCACACTGTTCACGTATCGCGAATCTGTCCTCGTCGAGTCAACCGTACAACACGGTGCACAATCTAATTGTACAATTGCGACTCCTAATTCATTCCGATCAGTGATCAATCAAAAACGGAAAATGTACTTCGTAAAATGACTTTTATTCTTGATCACTTTTCACCTGGCGAACAGCGTTCGACTTTTATACAAAATAAAAATTGTCTGCACAAATTGTAGGAAATAAAAACTGAATAACAGCTTTAATAATTGCAATAGATTAAAAATAACTTTAAATTCTTCTATTTCTATTTTAAATTCCAATTTTACCAATTTTTCAATTTTACCAGAAATTCATAAAATCTGTGTCGATATTTAATTAGTTAATCGTATCAATATTTAAATCAATATTAAAATACAAGATTTTTAAATATTGCAGAAAGGGAAAATAAAGTAGAAAATTTTTGGAAAATTTTCTGGACATTCAGAATTAATTGAACGCTTCAAAGAAATTGAATTTAAATGATTCTAGATCCACCTCCGTGGAAATCATTTTTCGAAGAAACTCTTCGGCTCGAATACTTTCTGGCAAAGGTGATCGAACAGAGAATTTAGCGAACCCTATCGAAGATTTCACCGACTCACGAAGCAAAGTTGCACGTGCCGCATGGGCTGGGCATATCGAGCGCAGAACGATAAAGCAAAGGTGAAATCTTTTCGCGGCTGTGCGGGATAAAACGATTTCAGTTCGTTCAGACAGGATGCGGAGCACGCGCCGTGCTCGCTCGTACGTCAATAAAATCAGCGGGTGTGGCTCGGCTCATTGGCAAGCTCGTTCAGGGCCACTCGGATCTCGCGATGCAGGAAGAGTGCCTCGTAAAACTAGAGAGTTCGTTTGTGCATCGACCGGGAGAAATGTCTGTCGGGATCGCTTATCGACACCGCGAATCGTCTAGCTAGCGACGAACAGTTCATACTAATTTTCGTGTGGAATCATTAACCTATAGCAATCTGCCTGTAAATATACTGAGCATAACGCACGCTGTACCCTTTATTTAGTTCAATTAGAGTTAAATTAATCGATAACATAAAAATCGTTACATAAAAATTGATGAATATAGTACGAATATTTATGAACAAATGTGCAAACTTTCGTAAAGGATGGTTCACTTGTCTTGTTGAAAAAATTCCCAAATTGTCTCTGAAGGAAATTGAGAAACCAGATCTAACATATTGTGCGAAAATCCAGCGCAAATGATTATAGTGATTTATGATTACACTGTTTATGACAAAAATGGATAGGTGAACCATAAAATTGTAAAGTCGTTAAAAGAATTTAAGGATACTGTTATATCCTCAATTTATTGCGATTATTAAAGAAGAGATTATTACAATTAACTTGTACGAGTTCTATTTTGCATAAAGATCTTCAAAGGTCTATTTATAATATTCGCATGTAAAAATTACTGGACACGATGTCGACACTTGTGGACTGAACTTGATATATAATAGCAGCAGGATTGACTGACACGAGGTACGCTTCACGCGCATACATATTAAATGCAAAACAGTGCGCGGTAAATTATGTTCCCAACATCGCGAATCGAGGAAGAGGAAGAGCTGTTCGAAGGCGTGGATTTACAACGGATCCCTTCGATTATCTCCGCGATCGCGAGCGATCTGCGACCGGAATAACTTCCGTAACGAGGCTATCGAGAGTAACGGTGTCCCCGGGGATCTTCGATCAAAGTTAATCGAGATCGGCGCGACCGGCTGTCGAGGACGCGTGACGAGCGATTGCATAAAGAATTGGGTAATCCGACAGGACCGGTATATAACGACGGATGCAAAACCGTTTCTCCAATTTGAAACGACCTCGAAATTGCGATATATCGAGCGACCAGTCGCCGGGTTCTTGTTCCTGTTGCCGGCGGGAGTATCTCGAGCGATGGGCACGGGACTTAGAGAGCGTGTACCATGAAATCGCCTCACTATATCAATCTCGCCTCCTTCTTACACGCGACTCGGGTAAAAAAGGGCGGAGCGGATGCGCCCGTGCTGCATAAATTCTTCTGGCACCGCTAAAAATACACGCTTCCGCGAGGAAGGAATAATCGGGGTCAAAGAAAATATACATTACGAGCGGGCAAATCGATATCCTGAATTATTGCCGGGCGACCGGAGGGCGCGGCAAAAATGTATGACTGTCATACGTTACCGATCGCCCGGAGACCGCTAAGAAAAATGTCCCGGCGACTTTTGCTTATCAGCGATGAACAGGGCTCGCGTGCGCCGAGAAAATTGGCAAGCTCGCGCACGCGTTCCGAGAACCGCACCGATGCTCTCGGATGTATGATATTGGACCAGGCGACTCGGGCACCGAGCATGCGACCGATAATGACGCGGACCTGGGCTAATTTTGTTTCAGATGAAATAACTATTCGAAATTATTCGATTTCGAACCGGTATTTACAGCACTGTTATTTGGAACTAAATATAATATTGATTTGGAATAATAATTATTTGAAATCAGGAAATAATAATTCATTATTTGAAATAATGGATAACAATTTGAAATAATTAATTAGTTCGTGATTTTTTGTTTCAAATATGACACAAGAAATAATTCTCAAAATAACATGCAACAAGAAGAGATCGTTTTATCTTTCAGAGAATTTGATCTGGATTCATTTAACATTGGCGTGAAAGAAAATAATCTTCGTTATTGTGGAGAACGATAAGTAGATGATTCTATAGTCGTCAGACACGTTTTAGAAACAAGGGGTTATATAAAAGAGATTTTAATAACTAGAATTAGGATACTGGATGAATTTGAACTCATTACAAACATCGAAAGGGACAAGACCATTTTATGTGACTTTTGTATCTTATAATTAATTTACACAATTTTTATTCTGCATTGAGTGAATAATAGTTAATAACAAGCTAATACAAAATCTGTTACGAAAGTAGGCAACAATTTTGATAGCGAGAATTTAGAATAAAAAGTCATAGTCTAGTTATCACTGAAGCTAAGCCAGATTGATCTGATTGCTCATCTCATCGATACCTCGATGGATAAATAAAAAACACTCCAAATAAAAATGCCTGGGATAATTGAGAAAGAAGCTCAAAGATAAATTTGTAAACTTCCGTCTTACAAATTTATGTTAAATATTTCCAAGAGAAGTAAATAAAAAATCTGTTACGAAGGAGAAACAAATTTTCGTCCGTCGTTCCCACGAAAACGTCGTCGCTGACACATCTATGAATCTTTATCCAAGCGAAAGAACCTTTTCGAATTCCTTGGGCAGCGTAACCCTCTAACAATATCGTCAGTGATCTCAGCGAGCAGCGTTCCCCGGAATCTGCCGGCGTGGACGAGCGGCAACAGTTGTCGATGGCCGGCATCGTGGTAATTACTGTCCGGTAACAACGAGGTTCTATGTTCGGCAGTAATTTATGGCTCGGTGATATACCGCGACGTGGGCTCAGCTAATACGGTTACACTCGGCTTGCATCGCGGCGCAGCGCGTAAACTGCATCGCAAGAATTTCGTGATTCGAGCCGAGGCTCGGCGGAGGAGGGAGGCTCGGCGGCGTAGTTAGGAATTACGGCGACGTGTCCCGCGAGCGGAAGAGCCGTAATACGATTTAACAGTGATTTAATAAGTGGACGGTTGTGCACGGTGAGGAGAATGCCTCCGATATCTTTGCTCTCCGTTCCACCGTCCCTCCGGAGCGGTTTATCCGCGGCTTTCCTCTCCGCTACGGCCGTCTCTCTCGCGCGCGCGATCTTTCTCGGTAGAGCTCCGCTGGACGCCGCCACATTGGCGCCACGCACTCCCACCCACACTCGGCTCGGCTAAAAGATGTTGCACATGCACACGAGGCGGTGCACTGCTCCGCGTCGCGCCGCACCGCGCCGCACCGCAGCGCGGCTCAACGCCGCGGCGGCGGCGGCGGTGCACCGGCGTGTGCAAGTGCAACGTGTGCATCACGTACATCGACGATGATGTCAGAAGAATTTGCACCTGGCGGTACGCGCTTGTACGTCGACGATCGTACGCTACATCGTCCCGCAGGACGAGGAAGGAGAAGCGAATTCCTTGTCGTTAGAAAGTATGCGCGGCCGCTGCGAGCAACCGCATCGCGTCGCACGTTCGAGACCCGGCTCTCACATGGGAAATTCTATGCCCGATGGAAACTCCATGGGCCAACGCACGCGGAGCTATGGCTACATCTCACTCGACCGCGCCGGATGCCGGTCGAATGCGAATAATTATCGGGGTGGTTGGTTTACGGCTGCTGGCCTCCGTATCGCTCGCCGCCGCGAGATAACAACGCCGGGAACGCGCGCGCCGGCTATCTGATACGCGCGCGAGCAATGTTACGCCGGAAATTATCGCGCCGCCTATAGCGTAATTAATAATAATGGGTGGATCGCGCGTGTCCGAGCCGACCCTCCCGCCACGGATTTCTATAAATCCCGCATCCTTCGGAAAACTGCGGTGTTGAGGTTCGATACTTGGGTTGATCCTCCTGGATCGAAACATGGCGATGGTCGTGTCCTAAACTGAATCCTAAACGTTACTAACGTGTACGTGTTTTACGATAATGATATAATTGAATATAGACAAACTTTGTACAATTTCCATTGCAGTATGTGTGGATTAGAATTCTAGTAGAGTATGTGACATTTTCGAAAATTTGTGTCTTAAAAAGGATTACTAGGAGCCAAAATATTTGAAAAGACAGGTAAAACAAATTATAAAGTTACTACAAATTAATCCGGAAGTTGTCTTAACAACAAATTTATTCAGTAGACAATACACACGCTAGTAAACAACAATACACTTTTGTATAAAGAATAAATTGCCTAATAATTCTCTAATATTATCTAATACCACTAATATCTTTTATAAAATGATTAAACGGTATAAATTTCCAGTGCTACAGGTTAAAACGAAAACGCAAGAAAAGAGAACACTCGAACAAGAAGTAAAGCAAGAATTTTCTGATTGCTGATAGCGGCGAAACCGAAGTTCGAAGAGAAGTAGAAAGTTAATAAGAAGACCGCTCTATCAGCGGGCGTTTATGAATGCGTTCTGTCGCGCAGGTAGATCGTGGGGCTCGCGAAAGGCGGATGGTCCGGATCACGTTGGAGAGGGTAAGCGAACGAGATGCAGGCTGATCGATTTGGTAGACAGGTTACCGGTTCCCGAGGGGCGGCATCAGTGGATCTTCAGAGGTCCCGGCGAGGCTACTGAATTACTGACAGCCAAATAACAGGCCGATCCCTGGCGCGATGTTCCACGCGTTGTCGGCGCCCTTTCTCTTCCCAGCTCTTCGTCCTGCTCTCCACGGGTCTCTCGCGGCTCGGACCTGCGGTGCTTGGTTGTCCCAATATGGGCCAACATATTATGCATATCGGCCATCGTGGCTCTTATCTAAACGACGTAAGTACGGGCGCTTCTCTTTGGAGAAGCCGCCTGCAAATGTTCATCGTGTTCCGGTGCTTATCCGAGCCGCTGCCATTCGTCGGATCAACTTGATTAGGCCGGGAGCCCTTCGGACAGCTCCGTAAATGAAACATACCTATCTCGAGCGGAGAGGCCGGCAGGAGAGACGATCCCCGGGACAGCGGCCACCGGTAGCCACGTCAGGTTAGAAAATAATAGCGGCAATAATCCGCCGGCTGGCAAACCGGCGCGGCGCAATGACTCACTCCTATTTCGTCGGTCGTTGCACTTCACTTTTCGAGGAATAGCGCACCGCGGCACGCTGCGCTGCGCTCCTCCGCGGCGAATAAGCGCGAATGCGTGCATCGAACCCGCGATCTGCAACGATCCCGCGAGTGCCCGCCTCTGCGCCCGCGTGCAATCGTCCGCGTGTACGTGCGCCGATGCAATTATAGATTGTGTCTCTGCGCGACCTCTGCGCCGGATCTTATCGGGCCATCGTGGAAAAGTATCAAGCGCGATCGTAATTATTGCGCCAACCGGGTTTTAACGAATGCCCGCCTTCCTCGCCGGCCGATCTAGCCGCTTCCAGATCGACGTGGCGATCGATACCCGTGTGGGAGTATGGGAGGACGAATTCGGGCGCGGCTGCCGAGAGAAAGGAACGGGTCGGGCCGATGCCACGTTAAAATCGATGCTAAAGATCGCACCAATTAATCCTGGCCACCTTGAAGCCTCGACTACGAAAATACGACAAATTCTCTCATATTTTCCTTGAGCATCGAAAGAGCTCGATCAATCGAGCCTTGCTATCGATATATTCCTGCATAAGAATAGACTTTCTTCTACCTGTCGAACGCGACTCAAGTGCTCAAAAAAGGGCATTTGCGACTGTTCATATCACCAATTGAATCGCGGACTACATAATCGTCAAGGTTATTGTCTTGTTAATTTCGTCTCTCGGCAACGATTCAGCTAAAATTGTGACGAACCGTGGCACCTTTGGAAGATCCTGTAACAGGAAGAAGATAAACAGCGAGAAGGAAACGATCGCGAAGCCAGGGACGTTTTTCGCGAGAGGTTCGAGCGTGATCCGAGAGGAGCAGGTAGGACGCCGAAGAGATCCTACACCCGCGTGTAGATCCTTTCTGGCTGGTCTATGAATCACATAGGCGTAAGAAACGGATAGGCCAGAGCACAAAGGGGGTAAGCAGGAAACGCGTACGACAGGGAGAGCTTCTCGGTTAACGGGGAGGGAGAAGGAGAGGAAGAGAGAGAAAGAGAGAGAGAGAGAGGAGACGGTGAGGAGACGGAGAGGGACACGAGAGGTCGGCGCACCGCGGAGGAAAGCAAAGGAGAGACAGCACGCGGGGCAACCCGAGCAAACCGGGGTGGTCTCGACTTCACCGTTGACTAACTGCGACACGACAAGCTGCCATACCCGGTTAAACTCTCCCGTGGCTCGATTGCATTCGACGGGGAACAAATTAATGTTTGCTCGCCACATCTGGGTCGCCCGGAGTACCCGCTCTCGGAGGAACCGCGTGCCCGAGGAATAACCGATTCAAAAGCCTCCAGAGGACCGAGGGTTATCGATGACAAGGCGACGAAACGTATCAAAATACGCCGGAGATGCCACTCCGATGGATATTCGATACGTTCGGCGGGATGCGCATGATTGCAGGTGAAGCGATGCTGTGGGGTAAGGTGAAGTGGAGTAAATGCGTGAACGAGGCAAGTGCATTAACCCTCCTACGGAGTCCAGAAAAACCTGCGCTGATGCTATGCCATTATAATGGTGTAGACCTGACTAAAAAATGTATGCATTTATTTGGAAACTGCAGTGCGACGCAATGGCTTTAACAATAGACCTAACAAACCAGTCAAAATGACTGATTTCTGATTTTTTCTTTTACAATTCCTGATGCTGTAAAAATGTTCCCAGGAGAAATTTTTAAATCAAATTTAAATCAAAGAGCTCGGTAGTTCTAGCATTAAGTTTATTATGGGAAATAACATAATAATTTATATGAGAGTACAAAAGAGAGTAAAAATTAATTTACAGAAATCAGAGTAGTTTCAGGTTAGTTTGGCGGTTGCTGTAGTGTAGTTTTGGAGTAGTTTTTGATCAATTTTGGTACAGTATTAGGGCAATTTTGGGGTTGTATTATGGTAGTTTTGGTTCAGTTTTAGCCTAGTTTGAGGGTCGTTTTGGGCCTGTTATGGGGTGCTTTTGGGGTAGTTTTGGGGCGGTTCGAGGACAGTTCTAAGATACTTTTAAGGTACTTTTAAGGTAGCTGTAGGACGGCCAAAAAATCTGAGATAAATAATGCAAGAGATAAAATAATTTTAGCGGAAAGTCAGCGGAGAAGCCCGCAATTCCTGCAACTACCCTCACGGACAAGTTGCAAGGTTGAAATTATGCACAGATAAGTTTTCTTGGTCGTATATCGAACGATATAAGAGTCATCAACAAACCTCTAAGGATAGTTTTGGTCGCCTTAATCGACCAGGCCCTTTGTCACGGCGCGGCGCTCCCAAGAACTCCGCATGCGAACACCTCGGTGCCTGGAACATTGACTTGCATAAGTGCGACGCGAAAATCGGCTTGGTCATCGTAGAGCATCGACAGAGAAATATCAAGGCTGTGAGGGTATGTAGCGTGCAGCGGGTTAACCAGCCGCGCAATGACAATGTTCTTCTCGCGCTTTCTCGCCTCGATTACGCAAATTCAGGATCGGCACCGTGAGATAACAGAGGAGGCTTGGTACGAAGGTGACTGGTGATCGTTAAATCGTTTAACGAACTCATTCTAAAGTGGTACTTGGAACGGTCACGCAAGATGTGTTTGCACAATGCGTTTGAACACTCTCAGGATTAAATTCGTTTCGGACGCGCTGTTAACTCAATGTTCATTTCTCCGAGGTTGTTAAAGCGAACTTTTATACTACTCTTCTATCGCGTCGCAGTAACGATTACTTAATCGTTACATCAATGGGTCACACTGATGAAATTGACGCTTTCACTGTACACTAAAATGAAACAGTATGACAGAAAACTTTTGTAATTAGAAATCTACTCTTTGTATTATCTTCTTGACGTCATATTCTGTTCGTATTCGTACATATGACTGCCATTCAGATCCTGTCACTTTCAATTAAATTAAATTCATATTATGAATCATATCAAGTGTATGGAATATCGAATTTTTCATAACTACCTCAAAACCCTCAAATGACAATGACTAACTCTTCGAGAAGAAATGCATGTAAAATATTTTAAACTTTAAAACTAATTGAAACAAAATAGACAGTATTAAGCAAAGTAAGAGCGACTCTAGACAAGATTTCATATTCCCTCAAAAGTTGTAGGAGCGCTGAAAGGTCTCTAAAGCGTGGAGAGTGACGCATGGTGAGCACCGTACAGTAAACTTTGATTTACACAGACGAGTTTCAGTTTCGCGTCGTCCGAGTGCCGGAACTTTTTCGAGGCACCTTTTCGTCGCCTAGCTCGAAGATTTAGCGAGAAACGAGTCAATGAAATGCGAAGCGTGAAATTTGTTGCAATTAAGGAACACCGGTGGAGAGAAATTATTCTGCAATAAATTGCATCGTCGGGCGTCAATTGCTCCACCGTGACGGCCAAAAATACGCTGATCGGGCCATAAGCGAGCGTAAGTAGTGGACTAAGCAGCAATGGGCTGGAGATAACGCGGGATAGAGACGCGGTGGCTTAAACATCCGATAAGGAGCAGACGGCGCGGGACGCTTAACGATTTCATAAACGAGATAGCGGCGGAGGGCAGGGCTAATTAAGCGATATAATCCGTGCGTTCTGATGGCCGTTAAAGGCAACATCAAATGTACACTTATCCACCCGTGGAAGATACTTAAGATAAGCCCGCAGAACATCGGCCTGCCTAATTATCAATGACAGTCGTATACCAAAGAACGATTATAATGCGCGCCGGTGTCTAGCGCACTATGTTTTAACACGCTATAAAATAAGCCATATCTCCGACAGCTACACAGCCAACGAGCACCAGGTATACGCTTTCAATTTGCCGAACGCAATAGTCCGCCGACGAAAAACGCAATCGCCGCGCAAAGCGGCAATTATAGTTGGTACTCATGGACGCAGGTTTCATTGCAACCAGTAATTCTCGTTCAACCAGTTCCCATCTGGTATCCACCTCCTCGTTGGATATCACTCGATAATTAGTCACCGGATGGCGATCATAGTTTCTTCAAATCTTAAGAAATCGCTCGCTTCCTTCCAACCGGGGGTTCCGCTACCCAGTTCTCCCTTTGATTGCTGCCTTCGCGGTTGCTGACTGTAGTGGAAGCAGCAAATGTTCATTGATGATCGCTCGTTCCATCATGGGAAACTCGTTCCATGGGAAACTTGTCGAAATTTATTGTCAATGTTCTAATTTACGATAGGAACATTTATGTAAACATTTCAGTGTTACATAAAATGAAAAGATATGGTAGATGAAACATTTGCTTTTTATATTATTAAAATTATGGTAGATTCGAATCTTTAAAAAATAACACAAATTGCGATTTTTACCTGCACGATGTACAGATTAAATGCTTAAAGAATTAATACAAGCGTAATTGTTTCTGCAGAAAATATAGTTTGTCTCGCGGTTAATTGGGAAACCTAAGGAAGACTTTCAATTTCAAGAATATTTTGAACATTTTCAAAATTCAGCAATCTCAGGAGTGCAAAATACCTTAAATGTCCTGGTAATTAATTGGTAATGAAGTTTTTATGAATAAAAAGGCAGCACTGCGCGACGTACACGTTCCGGCCGCATCGAAAGAAATGCGTTTCGGCAAGAGGGTTTTCACCCACCGTGTACCCCATAAGGTCCAGCCGGGCGCAGGAGGATAAATAGGCGGGTCCCGGTGTTGCCGAGCGGTTGTACCTGTACAGGACAGGTCCATGGCCAGAAGTTGATCCACGATTATGGCCGCGACTGTCCTTGTTCCTTCGATCTGGTCCGATAACCGGGGCAACCCGGCGCGGAGCGTATTCGTGGAGCGGTTTTCGGCGAGGAATCGTTTTCGATGTCGAGCCAATCTGCCTCGACCCGGAATGTGGCGGGTACCGGGCCGCGGACAACCCGCTGGGCCACCGATTTTTCGACTCTTAACCCCGGTGATCCACAGGACAAACGACTTTCCGTCCGCGAATAAATTCTGGGCGGCCCGTTCCCGAACAATCCGAGAATAAGACTAACCAAACGGGCGAGTTATGCGGCCTCGGGGGCCGGCCGGCAAAAAAAAACCGGCGGGCAATAATTGAACTACAAACACGGGGCCCATTGTTGCGGGCCCCGAGCGGGATCCGCGCGGCGAGAAACGGCGCGCCTCGCGATGACATTTTCTATCGCGAGGACACCCACTCTCGATAGGACGACCGCAGGTGTGTCCTTCCGTTTCTTTTCGAGCGGCGCTCTTTTCTGCCCCGCGTAGACCACACCGGTCCAGGAATGCATGGCACTTTCTTCGTCTCTTTATGGAAACGCGAGAAGTGTGCGAATCGGTTCCTCGCGTTCCACGCTCCGCGGCGGCGAACAGAGGAAGGTGGAGCCACCGAGAGCACGCTCGCCGAACAGAGACGGCGAACCGTTGTACGGTTTGCGAGTCAGACCGCACCTGCACGATTCCTATTCCTTACATGCAATATCACTGTCTCCCCGTGATTACGGCGTACGCGAACGCTTACCGGGAACGGAACGCACCTGATTGTGTTCAGGTGAACTCCCCCCGGTGCGACCACGCACGCGGATACCTCGCTACGCTGCTTATCATATCGTAAGCCTCCCATTAATCTCCGCTTAGTCCACGCACGCTGGCTACGTCCCGGACGAGCCGCATCGCTGCATTTCGATGCGTCGAATCTCCGCGCCTGCCGTCATGCAACTTTGCTGCCGCGGTGTTCGCCGAGCGCGCCGGTTGCCTGCAGGGGGCGCGGACTTTAAGTAGCGAACTGGCTGACCCCGGTAAAAGTGCATCCAGTCGCAACGATGATTACGAAGATTTAAATACGATCGCGCACTTTTGTCCTCGATCGGCAACGACCAACAATGACCAGCGACGCGGCTCGATCGCCGGACCACATAGACCGGTGGACATAAAGGTAGCCATAAAGAAATCGAACACGACTGTGCTCCGACGCTGGTGACCATTGACTGTTGTGGGCGTCGGGGAATAAACATAAACCTCTCCGGCGGCGGCCAGCAAAAATCGACGACAATAGCGGATCCAATCTCTAAGAACAAATAGCTCCAAACTGGGCACAAGTGTCCTTCCTCGCTGAATTCATTGCTCCGGGTGTCCGCGTTGGTTCACTGCTATACTCGGACCTTCTGCTGACCGTACTGACCTATCGAGCGATTTACGTCCGGTTCTTTCGAATCAATCGAAATTAAGATAGTCTACGAGGCAGCCTTTTCAAAGAGAATAATAGATGAGAGACAGGAGAATAAGCGCAGTGGATAGAAATAGAAATTAAGCTATGAATAAACTAAATTCGAGTAAGGATGTACTTTAGCAGATATGAACTATACTGTTGCCGCAGCTTCAGGAGAAGAGATAATCTGATCTCAAATGACACAATTGTAAGTGTAACAATTTTTAGCGCCGCCTTAAAATCGCCATTCGAGTGCAAAAATTAGCCTATTTATATAAAATTTGATAATAGATGCTATCGATACAGATTCTGTGATACCTAAATTTTGTCAATTTCGAAAGTGCCATAAGCAGTCGAAGGATTCAATTGAGGAAGTAGAAATTTGGAGATCCACGGACCAGCGAATATTAACCCTTTGCAGTCGGAGCCATTTTCACTGGAAATCCAAAATATTTGTTCAGACTTATAGTGTTTCTCTTTTAACAATTTTTTGAATATAAGTAAATTTGATAAAAATTATTTTGGAACACGACATGATAATTTTTAGCGGCGCCTTAGAGTCGCCACTCGACGCAAAGGGTTAAAAAACGTGTCGAAACACGAGTCTAAAAGCACGGTTTATGGCAATGCTCGTCCCCGCTGCGCAGCCTGATAGAATCGTTAGACTTTTTCGAACTATCGCGGTTTCCTGATAATAGAATATATCGCGACCCGAGTTCTATTACTCATAGTTCGCCGGGGTATTCCTTAACACTCGGTTTGATTCATGGCGCGGTCATACTCTTGAAATCGTAAGAAGAGACGCGTCCTGGGAGGGACACCGGGTCCCTGTCAGGGATTACCAACCAAAGGATCCTCTTAACAACTGCCGACCAATCCATGGGTTCGCAGCGGCGGATATATCTCGAGCGGACCGTGAATACGAGTCATGGTACGCTCGTAAAAAGGTGAGCCGGTGACAACCACTATGACGTGAAATTTACGACGCCGAGGTCATAGCCCAGGTCGAATCGTGAACACCGCCGGACAAGTTGTCGTTGACGTTAGCAAAAACGTCTCCTAGAGCTGTCTCACCTATGGCTCGCGCGTTTATCATCGAAATGGACACCGGATGGCAGTTTCTCCTGGCACGGATTGTTAGGCGTTCCGATCGTTCCGATTTCCAAAACCGATGGAAGTTACTTTGATTCGTCGCTGCGGATTTAACGAGAAGTTGTGCGCAGTGCGTTGAATGTAACTTCATTTTTTGAGAAGCGCAGCGTCTTACTTTAAGAAACTTTATACTTCGTTGAAAGAAGACTATTACATTTGGAAGTTATCTTAAACTATTTTTGCGAACCAGAATGTATAATCAGCGAACAATTATTTGAACAAAAGAGCAAGCAGTAATACTCGATTTTGTTGAATATTATTGAAGATTTTATTCAAGATCACTGGCAATCTTACCACATAGTTAACACTCTTGAGGCACCAAGAGTCTCGAAAGATGAATTTTATCCTGTGTCCTACACTTGCTACGTTAGTATGTCTGGAATAATATTAAAGAGACACCCCTTCCATTGTCATAAAAGCCCCCTACGAACACCAATAGCGTCGAAGCACGCGCGAACGAGTGGAACAAGGGACGAAACAGGGTTAAGTCTGACGCTTCGAAGAGTAAATGATCCTCGTGGCGAGGCGTCGGCGTTAGGATTCGGGGACGGAATTAAAGAGACGTTGATAGCGACCGGTTAATATAACAGCCGCGTCTCACGAGATTAAGACACTTTTAAGATGGATGATGTGACAAAGCTTTGATTTATGGTCGCAGCGTAATCGAGTCGGGAAGTGATAATAATTCGTCGGTGTTCGTCGTGCGCACCAACACCGGTTCACATTGTCGTTCGGGGCGACATTAATGTGACCAAGCCTTCGCCCGCGTCTAACACCGACACAGAGGCGCGCTGGATCGTCGTCGTTTCTCATTAATATTTCAATTACCAACTCCCATTTACGATCGAACGGCCGCCTCGGTTGTGTGAGACGGCATGTATAATGAACGGTAACTTTGTCATTGTGCCCGACGACATCTCGGTCAACCGTGAGCGGCATTCCTATCAAAATTCCGGAATAGATTTACCATAATAAAATGATTATCATTAATGCCCCTTTTATGACGGGGCAATCTACCGCGACGAGTTCTACAGAGGAGGGAATTCAGCGTTTTGCGGCTTCATCAGTTCGAGCATTCGATCGGTCTGCCTCTCTCGTATAATGCCTGGCATTACGGGCGTAATGTGTGTTTACGACTGCGTATAATGCAAAATCAACGTCGCGGCGGTCGACGATGCCGGGCGACAGTGGAAACGGCAAACGCGGCTCGATTCGATTCAATATACTGCCCGGCTATTATTTATTACTAAACGATCTCCTCGTTTTCCGCGGTTTCCGACCGAGCATCTGAGCAATTTTTCAGCGGTGTTGCGTCAGGATAACAGGATCTGCGCTGAGGATCGGTCCCGATTTAAACGACGCCCTTGCATTCCGCGCGAGTCGCCGTCTTCTGCACCGTGCAAATTTTTGTCACTGAATATTCCCGTCTGGTACACCTTGCACGGATCTCCATGCGTTCGCTGCACGCGCGAAACAGAGAATTCAATAAACGAGTATCCTTCGGTTTTTTTAAAATTCTGTCATTCTTGCTTGCCTTTTTGACAACATCTTTTGGATCCATATGTTCATCTAGGTAGTAATTAAAAAATTCCTTTATTTATAGTTTATCTTAAATTTTATACGGTAGTTCTATTATAGTATGAACAAGCGTCTTGCATAGTGTTCAAGATAATATTGCTACTTGATACTGTGACTTCTGTTTATACATCATTATTTATTGAAATATTACTGTCTATTTACTAGAAACTTCTGTTCATTCATTGGTCGTACGATCTTCATTTTAAAAAATTATGACCGTCAAAGTAATTCTTAAAATGTGTCCAGGGATGTGTGAAGTCGTTTGTAAAACCAGTTCAGGAGACTAAATAACGATTTGTGGACGATCAGTTTACCAAACAGGCAGATTAAGTGCCCATTCACCGCACAGGAATGCAGTCAATCTACACAGGAAAATGGTGTTCACACACCGGACAGACTGGCACTCGCAGTTTTCAATAAGACGGCACAAAATAATTTATGCTAGCACTCCGAACGCATAGAAACACGTATACAAGGTTCGAGTCAACTAGGTTAAATCATTTCCTCGAAACTGATTCCCAAAATTCTATTCTTCGTTCACCAATATTTAAATTTTGCTTTCTTCCACGAAATTGGCATAACTAAAAAAGTTATAATCATTGCTACTACGAAAATAACGATACGGCAAAGAGCTAAATGCAAACTAGTTTTCCCTGATCTGCAGTTCTTTTTTCATTTCATATAACTTATTAGCGTATTTTATGCATAAACAAATGAGTCTTGCAACACAGTTACATTTTTAACGTTATTTCTAAATTTAGAAAAATTCGATAACCTGAAAAATACTTTGATAGGCGATACAATAATTTCTGGTGACGCCATGGAGTCGCCACTCGAGCACAAGGGGTTAATCGTTGAAGGAAACACGCCTGGTGGAAAGACCGATGAAAAAGTAATCGGACCTTAAATTTTCGGGCGAACTTGTCGCGGGGACCGCGCTGGGGGTTAAATATCTCGCTAGCCGCTCGGAGATCGGGCGAGCGATCGAAATTAATTTCAATGGGGAGTGTTTTATGGCCCGCTGCGTTTCGAGAGTTATTTGAAGTCGCGTCGTACGGTTTCGAAAGTGCTGGCGTCCGGAATTTAAGGATCCTTCACGGCCGAAGGAAACCTTAAACTCACTTCGCCAGCCCCCATGCGATATTTTAAGGTTCGCGCGTTTTTTTCACGGCGACGCGACATCAGGAACCGTAACCCCTTGACCCCGGCGACTCGCCGGAGGATAAATCGTCCGGCGACGGGGGCCCGCGAAGAAAATTCGAGGGGGCCCGGACGGGATCAGCTTTTTGTGTCCCCCGTGTCGGGTGCAGGTCCGCGTTTAATCGGCCGGCCGCGTAATTAATTGGCCGCGGTAACGAAGCGCGCCGGCGGAGGCCTCCGAGGACCGAGAGCCGGCGGAATTACAAACATTTATCATCTATTAATTAAGCGATTAGTCCGGCGTCGCTAACGAGAGCCTAGCGTGCGATGGGAATTTCTTTGGCTCGCGTCTTCTAATGCCGCCGGGTAATTTCTATCCTACGGTGACCGGGGCCCGGGGCCGGGGCAATCGAGATAATCGGATTCTAATTCGGTTCATTATAAATGTGGATAGATTGCGGCGCGGTTTCTCCATTACCGCGCGATCTGTTACACGTTACTTCACACCGTCGCATCTCGTCGGCACTGGGCCGCAGATTAAACCTTTGTAGCAATTATCCCGGCGGACGTCACCGGTCAATTATTCTGTGTCGTGCGTTTCACAACGAGCTCGTCCGTGTCGCTGCTCGTAGAGGTGTCGGAATGATCGGAAAAGGCGATCCGAATTATCTTCGGCTCGTGTGGTCGGCTGCTGAAACTCACTGCGATAGGGTAGACGTACCAATTATCGTGCCTCCGGATTAAAAACGTATAGAAAAGTTTATGTCAAGATCATTTCATTATTTATATTATTATTATTTATTATATACAAATTGATGATCTATATCTTTTTATTATATGTTTACCAATATGTTAGATTCAGGGAGAGACATCAATTTCTATGCGTTTTTAATCCTGAGGCACGAGAATTTAGACATCTGTTGTAGCATATGCACTGCCGAAAAAAGTACAACTCGCTATGATAGTGAACATGAAAGTTGAAAGAAATATATATGTATATATAATTGCTATTGCTCAGTTCGGTTCGAATATCCGAACTTTCCGACAGCACTTCTAGCAGACTTTTTCAATCGGAGGATTTACGATCCCGGCCGATCAAGGATCTACAAATCGTCGCTCTTGGATAAGGCTATTGCCCGTCTGCCCAGAACCGAACGACAATCGTTGCAGTTTACGTTTGTATCTGCACGGATTGAAATGGCCGGCGTGGGCAGCTGAGAGAAAAGACGCAGGTAGATTCACGAGAATATACGACGCGTTACCTGGATCACGCAGGTTCATAGGCCGTAAGTACCATTCGAGCGGAGTCTAAAAAATCAATTAAAATGCGCGCGGAACGAATTCGCGTATTCTCGGTGCAATTTTGAACAAAGCTCGAGATTGGAGTACAAATATTGCAATTTTCTGGCAACCAATGCAAATTCATAGTTGCAATGATTATTATGTTTACTATATTGCACTTATTATTATACTTATTTACTATACTATTATACTTATTTATTATACTTATATTTATTGTGTGCCTGCATTTAATTGAATGCCTGAATATTGATGATAAAGGGACAAAATTTTATGTCCACTTAAAAGAATGGAATTCATAACAGGTTCTTCCCAGAAATCTCCATCACGTGTCAGACTTGTCAAAGGGGTTAATCACGCAACAAATTAAACTCAGTGAACAAGCTCTCTCCAATGTATCTTTATAATTTCAGCAAAGGTAGATCAAATCACGTGGACTGTGTGAAAATGCTACGTGTAAACCTATTGTTAAAAAGCCCATTTTGCGGCGGTCGCTTCGAGCAGCGGACAGAGCGGAGGCAGAACCGGAGACCGAAAACGCGGCTCACCCGTGGAAATCTGTGTCGGCATCGGTCTGGCCCTTTTCTCCGGTTCTTTTGGGGCGAGCGTGGGTGCATCATGTTCTGGTTTCGCCATCCACCCGTCGCAATTGTCCGGTGACGCGCCGCCCCCACGATTTTCTCCGTGTCGGCCGCGGGAGGAACCCGAACCCGGGAGAGGTCTATGAGGAACATTATAGCGTAGAATTTCGCGTAGGTTGCATCGTGTCGCCTGTGAAGCGTGGCGCCACCGTGGCGGGACAATCCGCGTTGCGCCGATGCCACGCGCTCGTTTTACAACCCGCGGCACGGGATACGCTTCTACGTGTTACAGTTCCACGTGGGGCGCGTTTATCAAACGGTTGCGCAACCGTTGTCGCGAAATTGATCGCGCGGAATACTCCGTTACAGGCCCATTATTCCATTCTTCCCGAGCGTGGGTCGTACAGGCCGACTCCGCTCGGCTCGGCTCGGCACCGGGCCCCGATTCAGTAATTGCGGGGAACAGCATTTTTCATCGGAGCACCCGATCGGATCGGGCCCGGCCCGATTCAGACATGATAAAATTATCAGAAAGAAAGATGACGGCGATTTCGTCGATAATGAACAACGATGAGGTACCGTTGCAGCAGCGCCGAGCCGGGAACCGGGGTGAGGGTGCCGTGATCGTGATCGATGTAGATCATTTCCTCCATCTATCCACGGCAATCCTTGCTAGTCCGGTATGTCTCCGACAATACACGCGCGGCTCTACTTTAAGCGCGTCTGTGTGAGTTTTCTGTTCATTTCGCACACACACCGGCCGCGGCCGGTCGAACGCGACCCGTTTCCGGGTCACGCCATGGCAGGTTGACGCCGGAGGTGCCTAGAGTTTGCTGTCCCTAACCGATATCTCGGGTCCGGGGATCGATTAGCATTGGTTCCTGGATTATCGTGATTGGCTCGCGGGATGATTTGCAACGGCGAACGCGAACAGAGACGGAGAAACGGCGGGAGAAAGACAGCGGGACGGTTTTCCTTGTCGCATGACCGGTCACTGGGCCTCTACGTAGAATCCAGAGGTAGAACCGGAATAGATTTCAGATCACAGTTATCGCCGACGACTGTTGAATATCCGACTTTTATAGCTGCGGCACGTCGACACGGACTTTTACACCGCGGCAGCCGCGTCCATTGTGTTCCCACATACATTAAGACGGTTATCCAGTTTGCCGGGGCCGCGGCCGTAGAGGATACGAAAAATGAAATTAGAAAGGAGCGTTTGCGCCGAATAAATAACTTTCTCGGCCCCGTATATGTTCCCTTTTGTTGACCATACAATAAGACCTGCTCCGAACCAGGCCTTAATTGCGCAGAAACGGTTTCTCGTGAACCAATAAAGACACCTGCGAGCCACGAGAACCGCGCTCCAGCTATCCGAGTCTTCCAGATTACGTAACGATTCATGCCTAACCGAGTGTGGGACTCGCTGTCTTTCAAGCTGCAGCAGCAGCAGCAGCAGCACGCTCCGGGAGAGAGAGACCCGGAGATTCGAATCTCTCTTCGACGAGCAAAATCGTATAAACTCCGAAGATACGATCTACAATCGGCCACGCCTCGGGAGAAGACCGAACTCTCCGGCTTTACCGTATACGTCGGATACGGTTTTTGACGTATCCAGCCTGGAATTAGCATAAGGCGCGTCCCGTGGGCTTATCGGGAGTCGATACCGCGTTTATTTTCCGTATAAACATGCCGAATAACGGAAGCCATCACTCTACCACGACGTAGACAATAGTACTGCCGCGACCCAACGACTCCTTATAAGATCTGGCGATCGAGCGCAAGGGTCTTCGCGACCACCCTGCGCTATGGAATCTACATTTTAGATCGCGGACACTAAACAATGGCGAAAGAAACGTTTTCAAACAAATGGAACACTTACGAGAGATCTAGATACTCTTCGAATCCCAATAATCTCATCTCTTCCGATCAAAAATCCATTTACATAAAACAATGACAATAATTATTCAAGAAGCGCGTAGTTGTGAATTTCATATTTGAAAATCTCCTCCTCAAATTTGAAACTGTTTTATTAACCAACGATTTCTATACTATCTCCCATGGGTAAGATACCGACCAACGATGACTCAGGGAACGACTGATAAGGGATCGACGGGCAACAAGGAAGGAACTATAGAATCAACTATAGAGAATATAGATATCTATAGTAGCCGATGTCTTTGCTATAGTTTCGCAGTGTTTGCTATAGATGGACGACCATAAGGGTCTGCTGTCTCACGTGCGAGGCGTCGCAGCAAAGGGATTCAAACAACGGACCCGAGGAACCCTAAAGTTCAGGGACACAGCGTGACCATTGTGCGCCATAGTGACCGTTTAAGATTCTCCAGCTCGTTTCCTCTTCTGCCGAGTGAATCAGTGATGCCTCGAGCGGTTTTCACCAGTGAAAACTGCTGGTTCAACGAGTTATGACTGCGGTCGGCCATTTTGAAGCCGCACACAGGCAAATGGTTTCTCTGTGTGCGAGAGGCAAATAAAGTCAAATGCCTGTGCTGCGAGGTGTCCTGTCTCCTAGTCGCAGGAGGTGAGAAAACGTGCAGACCGTTGCGAGCCGCGTTCGTCGTGCACACGTGAGTACTCGATTTTTCGTTGGAGGTGTAATCAAGGGACGGGGTGGCCGCGTTATCGATTCAGAAGTGCCGGCATGGTTCCGAAAATCAAACGGAGCATCTCGGTAGAATTTGTGCCGTCGTCGAGACGTTTTCAAGGGTAACAGGTGGGTATCCGTGGAATGATGTAAGGCACCGCGTGTCTAGCTCTAGCATTGACTTTCTCCGATTCTTTTAAGGATACAGGCTCGGTGTGGGTGTCGCGTTAGTGTGACAGAGCACGCAGAAGGTGAGGTCATACACCCATCGCTACAGGTGGTTCCTCCTCCATTCAGCAGAGCCGCGCGCAGTCCGCCTTTTCTCGGGGAATACCATTGTCAGTAATTCAACGGGCACGGAAGATGATCGGCGAAACGCTGCACCGCAAATGCTCCGCTCTGCTAGTCCTAGTTTTCGCGGTCACTGCCATCCCTGCCAATTACTCGGACATTGATCTGCCGGATGATCACATCAAGTATTACTTCAACTCGTTTCCCACGGTCGAGGAACGGTGCCGCAACGATACCGCCTGTCCCTACAAGGTAATTAGCAGTGCGATCGCAGGAAATAAACAGTAAACATTCGGAAAACCGACGATTTAACGGGACCGGCTACTTATCCGAAGGCCAATCAGCGCGCGCGCTTTTCTCGACGGTTCCCGGCTTCGCGGTAAATGAATTCTTGACGGAGACAAAGAATTAACCCCTTGACGCACGGATATTTTTATCTACGTGCAAAAAATTCGTTTGATTTAAAACAAATTTTATTTAAGTTATTTAAAACAGAAGTTAGGCAAACATGTGTTCCTTCTTTCGATCACGTTGATACAGTGAAAGTAATGCAGCGGTATTTTTATAACGCAACGATATTTGTATTTTCAATTATCTGCGTTCCGTTCAACAATTTTTGCGTTCGTTTCGTTTTCGCGCGACTGTAAAGAGAAACTTGACGTCATTCGATTCCCTCGAGGCGGCTCTTGAGTATGCATATAAATTAAGCATAGTCTCGAGTTTGATCAATTTTTATCACAGTTAAAAACTACTTTTTGTTAATATACG
>CM052165.1:4727950-4774696 GCA_028455555.1 Augochlorella aurata
TATTCTTTTGTATTTCACTTAATCAGTTTTGCCATAAATGCATTAAATACACAGTCTAGTAACAACTGTTCAAAAAATGATTAAACACAGTCTCCGGAAGTTTTACCTCGCGCTTATGTTTCTCATGAATGCATAAAGTCGGCGGTATGACTGCTACGATTTTTTCGCCGGAAATAGTGCGTGCAACTTTCCCAACGACTGCTTAGCGAATGCCTGCTGTAATTAAACTCTGACAAGGTTTTACACGATTGACGGAAGAATTTTCGTTGCAACAACATTTTGTCGAACGTAGGACAGTCCAGGAACGAAATCGTGCTGGGGTTACGAGCAGGACTGCAAGCCGGAAAATTCGTTTTCGATCGCTCGATGTCCAGGGGACCACAAAGGATGGGTGACCACGAAGAAGGCTCAATTAGACACGTTCTACGCTCAAGGCGATTTCGGGTACGTGCGCGATCAGCGGAAGGAGATGTCGATCTTCTGCGAGCCGCTGTTTCTGGTGAGTTTCGTATCCGGATTTGATCGAAAGCCGATTTCTGATATCTCTGATCTCGGTTCACGGAGAGTTTCCCGTTAAAGGAGGACTCGTCCTTGGAATGCTCGGAGCACATGCGATTTTGTAGAGCGAGGAACGTGATGATTAATTTCGAGGATTTGCTGAGTAGAAAGGAGCCGATACGGTACAAGATGGACGTTTTGAAGGAGGGCCAAATCGGCGGATACTGCACGTGAGTGAGACCGAAGATCGCGAGAAGAGATTCGACGGTAACGATTTTTGCCAATGACACAGATTGAATGAGAAACGACTGCAAGCCAATGCGGATCACATAAGCCCGCTGCAATCGTGGGGACCCGAATTGAGGAACTTCCGGATGCTACCTCGACCGCCGATCGTCAACGGCGACTGTGATATCGTGATCGAGAAGCCGACGTACATTATGAAGATAGACGCCAGTAAGTGACGAGAACAATCAGAGAAACGGTGAATCGCGGGGACCGTGTTCACGAAATATTTTCACGTCCGCCCGTTTGTTGAAGTACGTTTGTTTCAGTAGTTAACATGTACCATCACTTTTGCGACTTTTTCAATTTGTACGCGTCATTGCACGTAAACCTATCGCACCCCGCCGCCTTCAGCACTGATAATCACGTAATGATCTGGGAAAGCTACAGGTAACTGACACCGGCCAAACAGAAAAACAGAGAGATATTAGATAGCAATGGTTCTCCCGTACTTTCAGTTACCGGTCCGCGTTCCAGGACACCTTCGAGGCTTTCACGAGAAACCCGCTGTGGGACTTAAAAACGTTCCGCGGGGAAACCGTCTGCTTCAAGAACCTCGTGTTCCCGTTGCTGCCGCGCATGATCTTCGGTCTCTATTACAACACGCCTCTGGTACCAATCTTCTCTTACTCCGTAAAACCTCGGAACCAGCGCGGCTCTCTGAACAGAAAAACATTTCAGATCTACGGCTGCGAGAAAAGCGGATTGTTCAAGGCGTTCGGCGATCATGTCTTGCACCGACTTCGAATACCTCTTCACGAAAGGAAGAACCAGAGGATACGTGTCACTCTGCTGAGCAGGGACACGCAATACAGGAAAATTTTGAACGAGGACGAGCTGGTGAAGGCGTTGAAGGAGAATCCTGAATACAAAGTCAGAAAGGTGATTTTTAAAGATAACTCTCTAAGAATACGGTAGCGATAAATTAAATCTACTTTTTGAAGAATGCAATGACAAAACCAATACCGGTTTTCGACGATACTTCACGATTTTCTCGACTATTTTAAGTGGAAAATCGTCCAGATCAATTTTCAACTACGCACGCTATGATTTCAGGTAGTATACAACAAAAAGGTTCCGTTCAAGAAGCAGTTGGAGATCACGAGGAACTCCGACATCTTCATTGGGATTCACGGAGCTGGACTGACGCATTTGATGTTCTTACCTGACTGGGCAGCTGTGTTCGAAATGTACGTACGCGTTATTTGATTCGTTGGTGATTATTTCTGAGACGATCGTGATTTAGATACAACTGCGAGGATCCAGGGTGCTACAAGGACCTCGCCCGGCTGCGCGGCGTGAAGTACTTCACGTGGGAGAACACGTCGAAATTGGTGCAACAAGATCCCGTAAGCAAATTTTACGAATATCAAAAATAGAAGCGACAACGACTGTTGACGTCGAATTACAGGGAACGCATCCGGACGGAGGAGCCCACGCGAAGTTCACGAACTACAGTTTCGACGTTGACGAGTTCCTCCGTATAGTTGCCGAAGCCAAAAGCCACGTGAGAAATCACAGCGAGTTCAAGAATTTCATGAGCAAGCGAACGCGCAGCAAGAGGTCGGAGGTGAAGAACGAAACTAGCGCGGGTAACGTGAAAGAGATCGACGCGCCGGAGTCGAAAGAGCAAGCGAAACTGAAGCCTGTTGTCCAATCCAAAGATGAACTATAACGAATTCTTAGACAACGAATTTCCTTAACAACGAATTGTAACGTGTATACATACTATGCCAGTGTTACGATCGAACGAAACAAACGACTTGTTACCAATTAAGTTACTCTTTACTTATTTTTATACCGATATATGTACATACTTATTTTGATTAAAAAAAAACACGGAATAAATACAGCATACAGCGTGGTAGATATGTCTAGTGACGATATGACCGTTCTGTAAGTACACTTACTGTAAATACATTACACTGTATACTTCGCCTGCGGACATACAAATTCTTCGACGCGTAAATAATACGAAAGAATTACAGCTTGATTTGTATCTGCTTTCTGTATAGGTATAACGTCGACATTACGTTCACAGCCATGTAAGCGACAAGTATTTGTATGGCTCTGGACTGACTTACATACAACGTGGGCACTAGCATGTTAACGCCGCCGGTCATCAAGTTCGACAATAAGAAAAAGAACAGGCCGTTGTAGTTTATGGCTTCTAATATCTCGATCGCGACCACATTCTTCTCGCACTCTTCGGGCACGCGTTCTCGTTTGTTTCTTAGGTCCGCCTTGTGCGTTTTCGGTTTCCTGTCGGTACTATCAGGGCACGTTGTTGCGCGAATTAAAATGTCCGTGATTATCTCTATGAGTAACAGCAGTGTAAGTACCATAACGCCCAAGGTGAGTATCCACATACAATAGCCAGCGTTCGCTAGACGTCTGGAGACCTTGAAGTACGAATCGCAAAACAAGGTGGCCGCGCAGGTCTGTGCCGCTATCAAAGACAATTTGATGCACAGTATCATCGACTCGTTGTAGCTGGCGTCGAGACCATACCCGAATAATCTCATATGGAACGTTCTAGGTTTGTACTGCATCGAATTTTGTACGCTTGAGTTATAATACGTGGAATGTATTAATCTGCCGACAGCCACGCCTATCAAATAGAGCCCCACGTATCCGGGCACGGAGACCATCCCTTCTCTGTTGGCGGAGACGAAGTCATCCCTCGGTTTGTTGCTCAACACCCACTCTTTCAACCCTTTGGTACTTAAAATGTATTCGTGCATCGTTAAAATCCAGATGCCCGATAGTAAAGAATATTTGGAGCTAATGGTACTGGTTATGGAGCTGGTGAACAGTTTAACAAAAGCTAGCGTTATGAAGAAGTTCCAATGAATGCCATACTCTGTGACGTGCTTTTGGTACCCAATAACTTCTATGGCGATGGAACGACCAAAGCCTAGTATTAAAAGAGGAATACAACTCTTGGCTGATTGCTTAATGTTCCTTGATAATGTACGGATGAATCCTACTCTCTGCTTTGGAACAAAATCTTTGGATTCCGGTGCCACTAAGGCATTTGTTAATATAAAAAGTCCTACACCTGTGTCCATTAAACTGTATCCAAATACTTCAGTCTTGGCAAACTTACGAGGGAAGATACGAAAGTCTATAGCTAGTATACATATCGCTGTTATAATGTTAGTCAGTGCTCTAAAATTTGTGATAAATGGTTTCCTACCCTGACTAGGCCTACCACTGCTGCTCGACGACTTTGCATTAAGTCCTAGTACTAAAATATTAATAATAGATATCGATAGCATGGCACAACATACAGTGATGATATACTCCGACAATACGGTACAGCATAAGATGGATGGAATTATAAGTAGTGCAAATTCTATCATCACTCTAACATTCTTGTGAGTGAAATTCTTTATAAGTCCTACCGTAGTAGTAGTCAGAAGAGTACTACATACATTTGGCATGATCGCATGCACAACTTCTCTGGCTGTCGTTCCACCATGATTAGAAACAAATGCTTCTTGCTCTTGACGATAAAGGTTCGTGTACCATATGTTTGACATTTTTGTTAAAACAACAATTAATGTTCCTGATGATTAAGTTCCTGTAAAAAAAATATTTGAATATACTATTTCAATGTTTGTCATACGCCGCTGGCAACACAACACTTAAAATACCTTTCGAAGTTCAGTAATTTTATAAACTTACGTGGAAATACATATTCTTAATTCATAGCTCTCCAGCCGGCTTATCATATCAAGTAAATTCACAGACGAAATAAAAGATACGTGTATATTCTGGTTGAGATCTCATCGCAAGCTATAACGTCTAGTTTGGATAACTTTTTAACTACTAGTGACGCCATCCGTGGCAGAATGCTGAAACTCGTAGCCAAATGAAGTTATTTCAAATAAGAGCTATGTTAAGTTATTTCAAATCTAATAAGTGTAGATGAGGTATAGCAGTATACTTGATTTCCAATTTTGTCACTGAAAAAGGGGGTGCATTGCACCACCGATTCTGTAGAAAATGCTATGGTACGATGGTGGATTCTACTTAAATAGTAACTATAGTGATTATAATAGTACCCTCTGAATTCAAGAAGCATATCCGAGAGATGTCGTCAACTAATATAGCAGACGAATAAAAAACACAATTAAATTCCTATAAATTAATAATCAAGGAATGCAGCATAATAGTATCATTTATGATTACAAAGGGGAAGATCAAAGAAATATATAAATCCTCACACTTTATTTGAAAATCATACAATACATTTGTTACAATCTTATACCCTACAACATCAAAAAGAATTTATAATTTGTAACTATTAGCTCGGTATCATCCCCGATTCAAAATGCACTATAATATAGTCTTGTGCCTATATATCCTCCTCACATAAGAATTTTAGTTCATCAATTATCGCTAGATGGCAGGTTGAGTTCCATTTCCATGAACATTTATATTACTTATTTTTACAAATATTTATTACCTTATCTTTCATATTATATTATACATATTCCCAACCACACATTTATAAATAAAACAGCAAATTTCTGTGTCAAAGACTGATAAATCTAAATGCCTAAAGTCGTAGTTCTTTAATAAAAAGAAAAGAGGAAAGCCTATTTAAAGAGGACCTATAAGAAGCCGCAATTATGTAATTCTGAAATACAAAATTGAAGTATTGTGAACATTTCGAGATCCAAAACATAAATTTTGAGTCACTGGTTTCTCAGTTATTTAATGTTTTTTAATGATAAATTTTTCTGATCTCAATTCTTATAGCGTCACGGTTCACGTTACATTGTCGTTTCAACAATTTTCTTAATTTTACAAATAAGTAGCTTTTCTACTTTTCGTGTCCTGTAATTTCTGTAATCAGTCATGGATAGCGCCACGAACTCGAAAGCACAAGATCATGTTAATATTGCATAATTTGGATAATTAGCTCTATGCGACACTGTAACGTTCAAAATCTAAAAATCTGTGAAGCTTGATGTGTATTTCGTCGCTTGGTGTTCGAGACATGGTACTCCAGGCGATGCGAAAATCGAGAGCATGGTCTGATGAAGGAGCTCTAATTCCGGCCGATGATTCTCGAGGTGGGTTAGCGGAAAACTATTTCGACCGTCAATGTATATCCGTTACTTGTCGTAAAACCGCACTGGCAGTTCACCCATTAATCGATTCTCGCCTGTGCCCGTCCATCTCGTAATTCTGTTTCCGTGGTTTCCCGCGGAGCCCTGCGGTAAAACTTACTCCGCAACAGTGGAAACCTTTTCTGTGTCTACTTTTAACCGGGTAACCCGGCCGGTTCCATCAATTGTACATTTTAATTTCACCGGCGAATTTATTGAAATCGATAGTTCCGCGTAATTCAATTTTCCACCGGAGCGTCGAACAAATATTTTTCAATTCTATCGAAACCTTTCCAGCTCGATCGTTCGACTACTTCCGTAACAAACATATCTACGAACGCAACTGCAAAAATATATAATTATATATATATATATATATATTTCGATATTGCCGTCAGTTTCGGTTTCGAATCGAGAGAAAAGTCAGCGCTGATTGTCGAAGTTGCGAAAAACTCGTTGTGCCAGGGGTTAGCGAGCGAACGGAAGATTGGAAAGTTTAGAAGGAATAATTGCCGAAAGTTGTCAGCTATTCCATAGACAAAATTAAGTTGGACGCCGGAATCGTCACGATAAACCGGGGAACAGCATAGTGGGGGTTGTTTTAAGGAAACTTGGATAGTTCAGTCGATATTTTGGGGTTGGTGCGGCGGTCGTGACGAATTCTAGGATGCCAAGTGCGTCTGCGTGAGGTTTTACGGCGCGGCGGATCTAAGTTCGGGGTTGCCGAGGAGCAGGCTATGTGTAAGTTCTGATCGTGCAGCAGGCAATTATACGCGAAAACGTGTACGCGTATATTAAGCGCGCGTACCGGCTACGCTAATTGCATTGTTTCCCTCCCAACCGGCGCGTATCCAGCGTGTAATTTATAACTTAGGAAGAGGTCGTAAAGGGAATCGTTACTAATGACATCGTAAAACCGATACAGGCGTCGTGTGTTTAACGCGCGTTCCACCGTTTGAAATATGAACGAACGACTTCCGTTTCAGTTAAAACAGCCTCGGCTTCCGGTGGAGTGGGAGGAAAGCCGCACTGCCACAATTAAAATTATGTTCAATCTCCGCGGCGCAATAAATACCGCGGAAGAATTAGCTGGACGATCGAGTACTATATTTCCGAACGAGTGCTCCTGGATTGCGACAGCGTGAATGATTCATTATCATTCTTGACATTTGTAATAAGTTGAGAATAATGTTCCAGTAAATTTGGCCAGTCTAATCATTTCCAAAGTTCTATGGTTTTATATTTTCTGTTGCAGTAATATTTTATATAGTATTTAACAAATTGAATAGTAAAATTAATATTTCGTATGATAAATTTTAACTTTCTACTTTCGATTTCATTGACTAAATGATTTTGACACTGTAAGAATTTTTGGGGTTGATATTCGATACTTGACGCGTTAATCGAATTTTTAGTCACTATGTTACAGTAATAGAAAACTAGATAATCACTTTTTACATGATAATCTCAACATATTATTGCATAATGTTACTAGAGATAGCTTGTCAGTGCGCGATTATATTTAGTACCATTAAATAAATTTTTAAACAGTTTCCATTTATAAGAAACGAATAACATTTAGTAGATTATGCGAGAAATCTTCTGACTCTTTAAAATCATAATTGAAAATGGCGGCTGGAAGAATATTAGAGTGGACATTCTTCCTGAAAATTCTCTATTGACAATTGTCTATTGTATTTAATAAAATATATGGACACTGAAATAAACGAAGGGCAGCGAACTTGTCAATAATATTAACATTGAAACGTCATTTCTGAGAAGAGAATTTGAGGGAGGAGGAAAAATCGGAGGTGTTTTAACGAGGTTTACTCTGCGGGCTCACGTCTAGTCCAGTCACGGTCTCGAATTCCATGGTGAAAATGCCGCGAGACGTAAAATTTCCCTTGTCAATAGCTCGGACAAGTGTAAATTGTGCGACGGTGAAATCGTGTGTACAGCACGTTTCCTGCAAGCGCGATTCTATGTAAGTTGTCAGCGGCAGGCAGCCGTGGGTGGCTTCCAGGTGAAATTACTGAAAGTTTCTATGGTCGTCGGCGATGGAAACTTTTCGCTGGAACGCCACTCTTGCGCTTCACTTTCGTTTCTTTTCTTTGTCCCTCTCTCTCTCTCTCTCTCTCTCTTCTCTCTTTTCCTCCGCCTCCCTCTCTCAACCGCCATGAATAACAATAATACAACGCTGAAATCAATTTCGCGTCTAGCACGACTGCGTTTCGCAACGAGGGAATCGAAGGAAACGTTTCAATTCGAACGGCGGATACGCGCGAAGGCGAGCTCTCAGCTTTACGGATCGTTAAAATTAAAACGGCGGCGTTATCGACTTGTTTTCCATGGAGCCCCGGACCTACGGCTCTTTAACGATTATTTCACACCAGCTACCAACTTATTTAGGTATCATTTGAAGCAGTGGATACGCGCGGGGACTCGTATACCCAACTTTGAAAATAAAGACGTGGCGTGAAATTATTTACGGGCACGTTATTAACACGCGTTCCCTAATGGGCGTCCTCTAACGAGAATTCCGTTAATTTACCCGGAAAGTTTTGTAACTGGATATAAAATAAAAAGGAACCCTTTATTTTGCTAACCTTAATTAGGTCCGATTCTATACTTCTTTTATTTTATACTTCTTCTTCAATTATAAAGAGCCTTTCGTAGAAGCTGACAAAATAAATTTCTGTACACTTATACGACCGCGTCAAAAACCTAAAAAATTTCATAAAATTGCAGTATTTCGTTCAATTAAATAAAAATTTCGAAGCAAATTTATATGGCATTGATTACTTCTTCAACGTTCGTACACCGTGGAAATTATAATTAAATTAAGAAATAGTAATGTTGATTAGAGTGAAAATTTCAGTCATCGAACGATTTAATTTAAAACGGAGAGATCTTTCCACTCGGTTGACTAAGTGTTGATTTAAACACGTATTGCAATAGAAACAGTCTTGTAATTTTCATGAAGCGACCCATAGCAGTCTTTAGTGCTCGGCAGGTATAGCGTTGGGCCTTCTAATAACTGTAAAATAATTTCGCACGCGGTAAACGCGTTTCCAGGCCACTGAGCAGTGGTTCAAATTCGACTGGCCTTCCGTAGCTAAAACAGTTTGTAGTCCGTCCATGAAGGTGGTTTACACGGCCATTCTCGTTGATTACACGGCGGCGTGTACCTCGTATCCAGTGGGTTTCGACTAATCTTTTCCACACAGCCCGCGCCCGGCCTCGTCTATTTTTCTTGTCTTCCCGGAACTTTTATGAACGCAGTATGTGGCAATAAAGGTCCGCCCGGAAACGCGGGCAAGAAGGGTGACCGTATAAAAGGCGGAGCCGAGAAAAAGAGGGTCGCCGGAGGATGTGCCGTCTTGTCCGGCAAGGATTCCACGTCGTCCGGAGTCCTTCGGTTTAATAATACATCCCGGGACCGTTAATCACCGCGTGAAATATAATTTAATACCTCGACGAGCGAGGGCCGACCACTAAAAATGACGAACGGCCAGGAAACACGCGGCGAACTCACCGGCCAGCCCCATAGCCGCTTGTCCACTCACCCTACCCGTGTCCTCGCTCCACGGAGCAATAACGATGAAGGGTTGGCTATCTACCGGCGGCGACCCTTTCGGTATGGGTGTCCATGAAAGAGCCGTGCGACTCCCCTGTACATTACATTCGCCCACTGTGCCGCACTGAATAGCCCCAATTCGCGGGATTCCTCCGGATACGCGAGATACCCTCTTTTTTCGCTGACCTATTTCTTCGCCGAATTCCTCGGATCATGGAAAATGGATCCTCGCAGCCGCAATGCTGGATCACCGTTTAATCTCTGTACAAACGACGGCCGATCGCTTCGGACCTTGAATACAAATTTTGAGAAATCCCCGACACCAAATGCCTGCTTTTAAGTTCCAATTACATGGGTCAGTGAACAGTATTTAGCTTTACCTAGTAGTATACCTAATGGTATCAAATTAATTTTATAATCATTGCAGGGAGAGTTCAAAAAGAATTCAATAGAAGAAAAGTGATTGAATAGACTGTGGATCTTTATGAAAAATAATAACTTTTCAAATTGATTTTATAAATCAGAGATTAAATAAAAGTATATTTCTTCTTTTAATGATGCTGACACAGTGAAATTATTGCAACAGTATTTCGAAATTCCTTTTATGTCTTTATTGCTTTGTGTTTCATTTATCAATTTTTACTGAAATATGCGGACTTTGCTGAATTATAAAATATGCGGACCAGCGATTAAACTTGGAAAATAATTTTAAACTACAATGTTCAAAGGCGCCTATCGACCCCTTTGGTCAAAATAATATTAAAGCGTCACTCGCACGCAAGATTTCAGAATAATCGTTCCGGCTATCGACACGACATTTTTCAGAAATTCCGCACCCCTCCCTTGCCTCGATTCTTAAAATTTCCAATTACACAGTTCAACAAACGATATTTAGCTTCGACGTCGAGCCGCGCTCCGTAATTCGGATCCTCGAGTTCCCGACAAAAGAAAATCCGTTCATTAGGAACAATCGCGTCGACGAACTTTCGGCTCTGCAGCTCTTCCGCCGCGAGGATCCTGGTCCGCGCCGGCATTCACCAAAGTCGGGTTAACGTTCGCGACAATGGCCACGATATGCCGTCGAATGAAAACAGTCGGGCTCGCTTGCGCTCCTTTTTTCCGGGGGCGTGGGCGTGCGGTTTTTATCGGCGCGCAAACGCCGCTTCCGGCTATCGCCGGAGGCGTGAATCGCGGAGGGACTGTAATGGAGTTCCAGAAGAGCGAGGTGCTCGCCCAGAAACACGTTACGATTTCTTTAACGAGAACTTTTTTACCGGTGTACCCGGGCCATTTGTTATGGCGCGCCGGAAACGGCTATTGCGCCATTCATGGGAAATTAGAGAGCCCTCGGGCCGTTGCGGGCTTCCTCGTCGGCCCGGCCTGCTGAAACGCGATTTCTTTTCAATCGAACTTCAAACGCGTGCCCCCTCGGCCCGGTAACCCGACCGCGCGCATGTTTAATCATCGCTTCCGCGAGATTCTACGCTCTTTTCGGCGGGCTTCGTGGCCGCGGTTCGATCCCAATCGACTGGTCGATTTGGCAAAGCTTCCTTCGGCATCTGTCTCTAAAAGAGATCATTCGAACGTGCTCTAAAATAAAAGTATCGGCCTGCAGCCGCGTTCTTCGTGCCCGACGCAGACTGTTCCGTGATTAAATACGATTTAACGCCTTCCTGAAACAAATCAAACCCTTGCGATTTGACAGCGAGTGTATTGGCGATGAAGATTTTACGTGTAAGATACTGGATTTATTTGTCATAATAATCATTATATTATCATTATAACTGTAATAATATAAATATAATAATAATTATATGGTTATTATAATTATAAACCTCGCCTGTAAGGCTTACTGTATACATTTATTATATACATTTATTATATACATTTATTATATACATTTATTTTATACATTTATTATATACATTTATTATATACATTTATTTTATACATTTATTATATACATTTATGTACCTTATTATATACATGTAACATAATAGATAGGTCTTTAAACCGTGTTATATGAGACACTTCCAGCGGTAGGTCACTATGGTTCATTATTCCTTCCCGTCGTTATTTTATGGTAATTTAGTTTTTGAATATGTTAAACAAAAGTTACGTTATTCATTTCTAGAGAATTTTCTTATCGCGTTAGATTGGAACCGTGTAATAATATGCTGCATTGTAGAAGGGCTACCTATATCATATACATATTATGTACAATTACATTTATTGCTACCGGTATTAAAATCCATCAGTCTCAACAAAGGTACATAAAACGAACATAAAAGTACCATAAGGACGAATCATCGATTGCGTCTAGCCATACCTGCATCCCCATTCGCAACAGCATCATGGATCATCCACGGGGATGATTCTTGAATATCATTGGAGCATCCATCGGTCGTATTCCGGCGATTATGTCAGTTCCGTGGGACTCCTGAATTATGGAAGAAAGTACATATCAGCAGTTATAGATTCTGGCTGCGTTCGAGCCACCGCTACCGCATCGTTTCGCCCTCCGAACATAATTAACTGCACGGGTCGAGGGCGGGGAGGAAGGGAAGCTACGCGAGCCGCTTCTATAGTCTATCGTAATAGCTATAAATAAAGGTATTAGAGTGGCCGTGAACGAACCACTCAATCGTGTAGACGCAACGAGACTCTCTCCATACCAGCCGGAGCGCGAGCTACCCCAGTTTCTATATAAATTGCCGAAATATCCACACGAGCTGCCGAACGTGAGCCACGCCGAAGCAGAGGGTTCCTGAGATGGGGTAATAAAGATATAAGGCAGCGTTTTATAGACCCACGTCGCAGTTAGGTCAGAAAGCTGTTGGTAAACGCCATTAGCGATGGCTACGAATAATGCGCGAGCAAAGGCGATCACGAATTCAACAATTAAGAGGTCACTTTGCTTCGCGTCCTTAAAAATTCACCTCGGACTAAAAATATATTTTCGGAATATACTATTTTCCGATAGACTATTAATATTTTTATCTCCTCACGTAATGTAAAATTTGATATATTATCTTTTCTCGAAATAGTAGTTAGACATAGCATTTAAAATACATTTAATCACATAACTATTTTTAAAAAAGTTTATTTGCCAAATTATGTGTTACGTGAAACGTTTATTTGCAAAATTTTGTATTATATAAGAAGATAAAAATATTTATAGTCTATTTACTATTTCAACAATCTATTTTTCCATAGATCAAAGTAGTGTATAAAGGACGAATTGGAATTGAGTTAACAATTGCAAGAGATAATTTTCGGCTTCGTTTAATATTATAAAAGCATCGGATCCTTCGAATTTTTCTGTTTCGTCCAGTCCAGTCGCCGCCACCGACTCAAACCCGTTGCTATTCTCTCAAAAGACAACGGAGTCGCTTCACGGAGTCTGTTCCCGCGGTCTGTCTCCCCATTTAGGAAAGACGCGAGAAACTTCGCCGGGTGTTTTCGAAGAACGACATCGTACCAATTCATAAATCATCCTTTGATTTCCTAACAGGCGATATTAACTCGGCTGATTCCGCCCCGTGCGAGGAGCACTCGCTCCCGGCCTCGTCTACCTCCCGCTAACCGTATCGTAATTTATGAGAACGAGCCGTTGTTAGCGCAATACTTACTTAAAAACTTGATTTATTCGAGCTTCGCGCTGTCGTGCTTCGCCGTGCTCGGTTCTTCGGATATAACGGTCGCTCGATGTATTATTTATGTCGATGGAACAGCCCTATTTAGCTGCTCTTCGTGGGTGGCGATTAGAATCCGTCGGAAAAACTGTGCTCCTGCGAAGCAAAATTTCATGAGTCGTGAGGTAAACAGAGATTTACAAAGGACATTGCAAGGTAAAAATGGGTAGACGAAGCTGAATGCAGTGGAAAGGTTTTCCTGTACTAATTTCAATTTATTAACATTATTAAAGACAGAACTTGTTCATTTTGCATGAAGATCCGCGGTCTCATAATAACGTTAATGGTAAACCTTAAGCCCTCGTGGTACCATTTTCTTCACGATTACAATAATTAAAACTGTTTCGACTATAATAATTTCATAGACGAAGAACAAAACTATTTATCGAGTACCTGTATTTACCCGAATGCTTAAAAATTGATTACAAGAGAATGAAATTTTATTCCGACTTAGAATTCGATAATAATTTGAAAAGAACTCGTTACATTCTATTGATCTAAATAATTGGATTATGGATGAAATTATGGTAATTCTAGAACAATTCTTAAGAAATTAATTATCGGTCTACGATTCTAAAAGAATTATTTAAAAAACGGTAGATAAAATACTAAGAAGTTGTTAGTAATAAATAGTAATAAAAAGGTATGACGAAGGGTTAACCGCATACTGCATACCTCTCGACGTTTCGTTTTGCGACGTCCAGGATTTCCGATGTGGAACTTTTTTTAGTCAGAGATCGTTCAGGCGAGTTAATAACACGTGGCGGCGTTTCCGTGGACATTTACAGCGATGGCGGTTGATCGATTGTAACGAGTACGAGAGCAGTGTCGTCCCGGGTAGATACAAGTTTGCCAGAAGAACTTCATTTCCATCCATCTTGCTTTGGGCCGTCATACGCCGCGCAGCGATTCAAGCCGCCATGAAAAATAGACGTTCGCCTTTAACGATACATAATGCTTCGAAACGATGAACAATATTTCCCGCCACGCGCTCCCGTCGGAATCAGAATAAATTTACATTTTGAGCACGGGGAAGACACGCGGTATATTAAACCGCCCCCGCCGCCCCACGGCAGAGCAACGTGTCGTACGTGTGTCTCCGTCTTCGGGTACGTACCCTGCAAGCTGTCTCACCGGAATCTTGTCGCGTGTCCCGCGATCATTGCGACCACCGAGATTTCGAAAACTATTCGGCTCCTGAGCGCTTAGAAAAGCTGCCGTCCACTTGACTCCATTCGACTTTTACAGAACACGCATTTCTTATCTTATTTTATCTTACTCCTAGTCCTGGTAAATTAATTAATTTATTTATTATTTTATTGAACTTTAGCCTATGTTACTATTTTATTATTATACCATATTTATTATATTACTATTAGCCGATTGTTATACATCCTAATATTTTATTTTAAATCACATTATTATTTATTATTTTATTAAACTTTAGCCTATGTCACTATTTTATTATTTTACCATATTTATTATATTACTATTAGCCGATTGTTATACATCCTAATATTTTATTTTAAATCACTTTATTATTTATTATTTTATTAAACTTTAGCCTATGTTACTATTTTATTATTTTACCATATTTATTATATTACTATTAGCCGATTGTTATACATCCTAATATTTTATTTTAAATCACTTTATTATACACATTATTAAATCTCAGCGCGCGCGAAAGGCGACACTGTTATAGTTTTGGTTTTGTTAGTTACGGTTTTGATAAATAAATGAGTAATATTTTTCTAGCACTCGTCCGATAATCTTGCGATTTGCAATTGTCCTTCGATTAAAAAGCTGCAACGATTTTTCGGGATCCGATCCGTGGGTAAAATCGCAGGAAATGAACAGCGGGTCGTGAGCTTGAATAATGTTCGCGGGGAATAAAAGTTGGCAAATAAGAATAGGCAGCAAACATCCGTGTTTGCGGGACACGCGGAATGTCGTTCCGTAATCGGCCGAATATTTACCGGCGTTATTTGCGCGAGCATCCGCCGTCGGGAACGAAATATTATCAATATGTACATACTACATGCACGTAATAAATTATTGTACTAGATTTCGTCGGCGGCCGAGATAAATACCGGGCCGGAATCGCGGGAGCTCCTCGCCTAGCAAATCGGCAAATTACATAAATTGAATTGTTATCGGGCGTCGGCAAACATCATCGCACTCATCGTTGCGCCGTTTTCAACGTAAAGCCGCGTTTACGGGACGCGTTAATCTCGCCCAATGGCCCGACCAGAAAAAGCCGCTTCGAATCGCCATTATTCCGGCCCCTTGTTCCTCGAATTATATTATTGCCGGCCGGCATAATGATCCTTCGGAAATTGCGATTCGAAACACGGGGCGCTCGTGAGCGTCGCTTCAAAAACCGATCGCCGCCCGACTTCTGCGGATGTTAAAGGAATAATAATCGAGGGTTAAACACCTCTCCCGAAGGTAGATCGTCGTGGACGCGAGGATCATCTCGGCCATTGAGCGTGCCGGACCCTTCCGAGTATTTTCTTCCGTGTCAGAAATATAAATGTCAAGGAAACTGTGAACGAGGGGAGCCTCGAGCACGGCGCCCCGAAAGCGTGCGACGATCAGCAACGTGTTGCAGAGTCACCACACCGTCATAACTCAACATCCCGGTCGACTTCGGTCGCCCAAAGTCATCCGCCTGGTGAGAGGAGCCGCGCAACCCCCCGCGGATTATTTATGGGGTGCAACCCCGGCCGAAGGTTCGCCCCGTTCAATTTTTAAACGACCCCGTCTCACGTCCGCGAGAGATTATATACGGTCGCGGCGAGCGGCAATCGGTTCTGATTCCTCGCCTAACGCGAGCAAGCAGATATAATGGCGGAAAAATCGATTGACTGATCAAGGCGACCGGCGTGCCCTACCCGTTGCCTTCTGTCAACGCCTTCGATCTTTCGCAATATTTCCGAGCGAGCTGTTCACGCGCCACCGAGTCGGTTCCCGTCCTCTTATTCTCGCAGAGCAAACTGAGACGATCGAGCAAACCTGCTGTCAATCTGTGTGCTGGAATTATTCAACGACTCCGGATCGTAGCTGTCACTAGTTCTCATTCGATAGTGACAGCAAATTTAAATGTCACGGTGTTGTCGATTGTACTGTACTATGCACTGTACTATATTAGTTTTAACGAGCTACTTTCAAGAAGCAACAATCGCGTTATTCATCGTTGATGGATAAATCAGGTGTTTGTCTGCGTTAGGCTTCTTTCTGGAGAAACATCTCTACTTTTAACAAGCAGAATTGTTAGAGGAAATAGTGGAAGCTAGTGTGGGTGGTAGGTCCATCGAGCTATTACTATTTTTAAAAAGCAACAATCAAATCTTGTTAAGCTAGCGTATACAGTGACTGATTGTTTAAGCACAAGTGTTACAAAATTGATAGAGAAGATAGAAAGATAAAATTGAAAACGCGTAATTAGTTTTCAACTTATTTACGTATTTACAAAATAAAAATTGGAATAAGATATGATCTATTCTGGAAAAAAATATCTAGGCTAGTGAGAAAGGCATTACTTTATATTTATTAATTTTGTAAGAAAATGGTCAATCACTGTACACAGGCCAACAACCATACCCTATTAGGTCTAGGCTAGGTCTCGCTCCAAGGTGCTGATCCTCCTAGCAAGACGCAGCGAATCACCACGTTCAATATCAAAAGCAAAACTAGGCACGACGACGCCATTAATTTTCATCTGCAAAGAATCCTCGAGCTGAATTAAGATTAATCGATCCGAGAATGAAATTGGCAATCCATTACCACCGATTTCATCATCGGCTTTCGAACTTCGGAGCTGAGTCATACCGAGGGCGGGTCGAAAAAAACAACCGAAATGAAGCTTCCCGTGATTCATTCGAGCCAGAACAGCTGACATCCCCATTACATCGTTCTCTCGAGCTAATTGTTTCTTTCGTGGAACACGAGAGGAGTGGCTACTCGATCACGCGCTCGATGATCTATAGCGAGGTAAATCTTGTTTAGCGAGATACAGGTGGCCATCCCATAGACCGGATATGGAAGCTTGATGGATAGCAGGCACGATCTTGCGGTGTACCGTGGCTTAGACGCCAAACATAGTGATACGCCCAGCGGCGTGGAGTGGCCGGGAAAGCGAGCCTCGCAGGATTCGTCTTCGGGATCGTTATACGCGTGAAGGATCTCCTGAATCCCTCTGGAGACGCGTGGCTCGCTGATAACGTTAGATGGAACGATGATACGCGAACGGTGTCACTGGATATTCCGGTTTAATTGCATCAGTCGTCGCCCGCTGCCATTACTCTTGCAAACAAAGTGCGGGAAGACGAGTTCGGGAGCCGCAAACCCTGGGACAATTAATCTTTTCTAGGGGATCGATTAATACTGGAACTACCGAACCAGTTAAAATGGCTGGTTTCAGATTTTTTCTTTTACAATTCCTGATACTATGAAAATGTCTTTACCGAGTCCTTAACGCGACTAATATGTATTGTTTTATAATATATTTCTGGCAAAGTCATTTTCATAGTATCAGGAATTGTAAAAGAAAAAATCGGAAACCAGTCACTTTAACTGGTTCTGTAGTTCCACTATTAATTGAAAAATTAATTTGAGAAAAATTTCTAGTTTTTACCCGAATTTCCACTTTAGCGAAATTTTCTTTGCTCTCCTTAACATTAGAACTCTACCGAGTCCTTAACGCGACTAATATGTATTGTTTTATAATATATTTCTGGCAGAGTTCTAATGTTAAGGAGACTCATTCTGCTCACTCGTACAGCAAGGAAAATTTTGCTAAAGTGGAAATTTGGGTAAAAATTAGAAATTTTTCTTTAGTAGAAGACTAGATGTCTTTCTGGTTCAGTTCGATGGACGAGGAGAAACAAAATCGACTTCTCGATCGTCGCACGCGAAAGAGGTGTGGCATGGACGTCGCTAAAGAGACGCGGATCATTGGATAATGATAGGATGTTCCATCCCGTTCCATTCTATTCGGTTGTAATCCCATCCTCCCTAACACAACAGTCATCATGTCGTCGTGGTACGGATCACTTAGGGATCATTAGCTTTATGGCGCTTCCGCATGGCCAGCCGTTCGCGTGCAAGTGGATATTGCTCGCGATACGGCGTTGCGTTTCACGGGTCTTTCGGCGCAGAAAAAGACGAGTACCTCCGTGACAATGGACACCCAAAATTGCAGATCCGTAAGCGCACCTGTCCCTTTTTCCGGGTCACTGTTAACACGACAGTTTCGCCCATTTGCATCGCAAGAAAGAATGAACGTGTAACGAGCAGACTGCGAATCTTTATGCAAATTCTCATTGTCACGAAATGTTTTATAAAATTCTGAAAAAGAAGATTTCTTACACCGACCAGGAAATTCGTTGCGGTGAACGTAGAATAATAATGCGATTCATTTTTGTTACCCACTTGGATTTCTTTTGTAGCACATTTATCAACACATCTTGGTTCTTAATCATTTTTTAAATAGAACAAAATAATTTTTGATCGCATTTTCACTTGCTTCCTTCGTGTTTGACTCGTCTTTTTGCATTTTACGAACTCGTTTATATCATAGATCCATAAAGATCCGCAGTCTAGTAACGACCATAATGTCAGCCATTTTGTACAGCATCCTATAAAATAATCAGCTCATAAAGAGTAATTTTACAATTACCAAACCGATGAATCGTCTCCTTTCTTATCTCAACGAAGTCGTTCGAATCCAAATTAAGCCAATGAAGCAAATAGGTGAAACCGAAGCAGCATCAACAGGTGCAGCTAATTTCTATTCCATTAAATATCGAGTCCGTTCCGTCTGCATTTAATTCAGCCGTACATTCCCGAGGCCGTAGAAAGCTTTCAAGCCCCGATCAATCATCTCGACCTTTCGTTTCGTAATAATCGAGTCCCCGCCCAGCTCGGCCAGATATCAATCGCCCAAAAAATCAGCGTGGGTGGGCGGGACTTCCAAAGGATTCCTCCGGTACTTTCTTAATTTCCTGCGAACCATGGAAGCTCCAGCCGTGGCTTCTTCGAACCCTGATTAATTCGGTCGCCATGCGATACCCTTGGAATACTTGCTCGCGTCTTCGCACAGACCCGCGGGTCGTCTCCGCGCACCGGCGGCTGTTTCGGTGTGTAACGGCACACCGCACCGGGCGCAGCCATCCACGTCGCGGATGAATATCGCGGATATAATGTTACTGTATTTCATTACCTGTGGTGCACCGGATGCGCTACGCTGGCTCGTTCCCGTGTATCCTGCATCAGCGCCGGGCTAGCGCCCTCTCTTCCCTCTCTACTCTTGTTCTCTCTTGTCCTCTCTTGTTCTTCTCTCTTGCGCTCTCCTCCCCCCTCTCTCTCTTTGTCTCCGTCTCTCTCATCAACCCTCCCCTTCTCCCTCTGGCCAGCACGTCTCGTTGTATATCCTCCTTTATGCGGCCCGGTTTCGGCTTCCGGCCCCGCCATTCAGGAATATCACCTTACGCGCGCATCCTCGTGATTCAGCCGACTCTCGAAACACGTTGTAATCAAAGGATTACCACGGGTACCGAGCCGCGGCCCCTAAGTCAGCCTCTGTTCAACGCGACCACCCGGCCACCACCACGGCCGAGCTATAATCATCGTTGCACACGCGTCCTCCGATCCACACCCGCCGACCCTGCGTCCTTAGAAACCTTAACCCTTTCGTTAAGCGACCGATTTTCGAACTACTTGCCGCTGGATTTCACCCCCGCTGACGCTGCCTTGTTATTGCCGACACCCTACTCGTCCACGCATCTCGAACACCAGAGTCATGATTAGGCTCGTGTTCGCACGAGTTACGCTAAAGTGTTTAACGATTCGCGGAATCGATCAGATGTTCTGCCTGCACGTTTTTGGGACCTATGACGAGGTTTGGGAGATTTAATTGTTATTTTCTTTGCATTGTCTTTATATAGTATATAAATGATTCTAAAATGAACGTAAATCGTAAATAAAAGACTAAAAATAAATGAATAATAGAGCGTGTCTAATAATAAAAATGTCTAATCATATAAGGTATTTCTAATTGTAGTAATTTAATGTAATCTAGTAATTATAATCTTAATGATATTCGTGTAACAAAAGGCAAACTATAAATGAGTTTCATTGCACTCACATCCGCTTATATTCCGAACGAATTTTAAATAACACTCGTATTTAGTATATCGTACACGAAATCTCCACGACGAGTCTGACTCGTCACTATACGCGAAAGGGATAATAAGATCGGAGTACAGCAATTCTCATAACGAGGTTCAACAAGAAATCAGTTCCTCCCTCGTGGACCACCCTGATGTTGTATGCAACACACGAACCACCCAGACGAAGTTGCAGCCCCTATTGCACAGGTAATTTAAGTAAGAGATAAGGGTAGGTGGTCGAGTCACCTGGCCGCGGATTTTCCCTCGGTCGACGGTCCGGGTTAGGTGCGTTCGTCGAACCGTTTTGCAAAGTTCCCGAATCCCGGACAAACTCCGTTGGCCCGTGTAAATTATGCCAGCAGGGCGGAGGAGCGTAAAATAAATCGGTGGTTATCGTTGAGATATTATTACGCGGAGGTCCGGCGAATTTCACGCGGCCAGGAACTAATTATATCGTGATAACGAGGCTAATTTGGAGCCGCGCGGGACCGTTTCGCACTTGTGCGCTTATAAAGAGAATAGGATTATAAATAGAAGCAGAGGAGGCGAGCGTGGCGTTGCTGAGGAGAACGCGTAAAGAGGGGGCGAGCAGCTGAAGTTTCTGCCTCGCGTTTCTGCCTCATTCTCTCTCCCTCTCTCTTACTCTCTCTCTTACTCTCTCTTTTACTCTCTCTCTCTTACTCTCTCTCTCTTTCTCCCCACCTTTCTGTCTCTCTCCATTATTATACCGCCGACCCGCAAATTGTAGTCGCTTTCTCTCGAATCCAAGTGCCACCCACCATTACGTGATTAACGCACGGCCTGGCACACGTGATATTATCTGCGCGAGGGGCTGCGAATAGAAATCGCCAAGACGAGCGTCGCACCGGTCCGTCGCAGACATAATGCTCGCCGTGTCCAGTCTCTCGTTTTTCATAGCGATCTTATCCGCGATTCTAGACCCCTGAATCGGTCCGCGGGCCCTTCTCTCGCAGATTTTCTCGGGAGCGATTGCGATCGTCGCGTTCCGGCCGATTTCGAGCGCCGAGGATTGATGATCGCGTCGTAACAAACGCCGTCCGATAAATCCGAAGACGGGAATAGCTCGGTGAAAAGTTATGGTCGGAAACGGACGTTTACGTAACGCGTCGCTGCAACGAAATACGGAATAAATTATCCCGACAGAATATGTCGGTGGTTAATCGATCGCTCGGACGAATTAGTTTCCCCTACGCGAGCGTTTAATCGCGGCGCGTTGATAATTGCTCGGTCGGGCTCTTTGTCCTTGTCTAATCATTCCGAAAGATCGCATTGCCGAGCTCGATAATTATTTACCGTCTGTTCCGACGGAACCGGTCAGATAGTTATTTATACAGTCCTGTCGGTCGGTCAATTATGCAGCCAATTATTTTCCGGGATGCGGCCGACTTAATTACAGAATTCACGTGGCGGCGAATTTTTAGGTCGGTCGGTCGCGTAACAAACTTGGACGAAATTAATTGAATTTAATTTGACGCCAGCCAACATTCGCGATCGTATAGCGTGACCGTGTTATTAGCGGACGGTTTGATTGAATTTTTATCCCGCTCCACCGTTTCTGTGCCTCCGTTCGTTAACGAGGAAAACCGAAGAATTCCAACGGATTCCAGCGAACGCGCTCGAGAAATTCGACGGGCCGAGCTCGCGGCCTGTAGATGGATCCACACCTTCGGCTTTCTTCCTTCCTCTTTTCCAGTTTTTTCTATCGGCTGTATAGTTTCGAAGGATTTTTGTTCCCGCGGTCCCGGCGATTCCGTTTCAATCGAATCCCCGTTTACGGCGAGTTCTTCCGATCCGAGAATGAAAATTTCAATAGCCCCGTAATGAGTTCCGACCCGTCGATAATTAATTCTGCAAACTTATATTCGCCGAGCGAGTTAATTTCCAACCACGCAAATTAGGATTTTAATCGAATCCCGGCCATCCTATCAGCCAGCACCGTCCGGCTCGCAAAAATGAAGACTCGATTCGATAACGAGGCCACGGTTCCCCGTCGGTCACTTTTACTCTCGACACTTTCGCTATTATCTATCCCTGATAAAGCGTGGAACAACTTTACATGGAAATTCTCAATTACCCGCGGTCTTGTGTCGAAAAACTTTTAATTATATTCATTGTTATCTATCGATGATCTTCGAATTAGAATTCATTCGAATCAGATTTTATTGGAATTTATTGAAATAAGAATTTATTGAAATGAGAATTTATTGGAATAAGAATTCATTGGAATAAGAATTCACTGGAATAAGAATTCATTGGAATAAGAATGTATACAGCAATTCATACGGAAAATAATTGATTCGAATAAAAATATACAGTGGTTTTTCCAAGTTTATCGATTTATTTCTTCCATGTTGCTTCCTCGAAGTATTCGAATAAGGGATTAATCGGATCAAAAATTATTCGAATAAAGAATACAGTATTAATATCAAAGTTCCAAGTGCCCTACGTTCTCGGTTTCCCAAAATTCCGAAATACCGTTCGATTTTCCAACGCGCTGAACACTGCAAGAAGTCGTCAAGCTATTTCTTCTTTGATATTGCGTGGCAAGCAGCGCTGCTGGTAATCTCTAATCCTCGTTAACGTCCCCGGAGCCTAACTTCTCTAGCCTACCTCTCTCTCTCTCCCTGTTTTTCCGCGAAAGTTACGGACTCCCGAACCACTTCCGGCCAACTGGCTTTCGATATTGCCTCGCGAATTTCCACGCTCCGGGCTGGCTGGCGTGAACAGAGAGTGCAACGATTCAGTGTTAATTTATCGAAGCGTTTTCACGGCGAGCTGGTTCTCGATCCTCTCAAAAGAACGATCCTTTTCAAAACATCGATTCCTCGAAAAAATGGAAAGGTTTTTGACTGCTGGATCCAATTAGGGAATGAGAAGCGCTCGAGGAGTTCCAATTACGCGGGCGCTCGGCGCGCAAAAGTTTTTGGACAAAAATCGAAATGTTCTTATTAATGTACAAACGTGGATATGTATTTGCGAAATATAATAATAATGATTAAATTTTTATCGCGCTATCCTCTGCTTCGGTGTTATGGGATTTAGCTGTGTTAAGTTGCAAGTCAGAAGTTATTGTTGATTCGATTGAATTTCTCTTTTCAATCTGATCAGCCGTGCGATACACCTTGATAAAAAAAAATGAATGAATTTTTTAATGAATTTTTTGAGGAAAAAGGAATTTCTTAATTGTAAAGTAAATTTATATCTCTGTTCGAAGCCTTCATACTTAAGGTACAGCGATGCCAACAAATGAGTGTGTTAAAATTATAGTGGCGTAATTCGCATTTTTTAAAATTTTGACTCATGCTTAAAAATGTCATCTGTACATGTCAAAATATTAAAAAGAGAAGACAAATGAATCATAAAGTCACAAATAAATTAACTTTCCCGAATTATTTTAAAAATAAATTTATAACATATATTAGTAAAAAGTAACACTCTCTGTTCCTTATAGAAAAATTTGGCTTACGTCATTATGATTCTAAGCCACTCAAAAGACATTGTATATAGAAAAAATAAGCCGACTTTCTATTAACAACGTCTCCAGATGTATTTAATAGTAATCCTTTCATCGAACGATGCTACCACCAACCAAATAGATTAAAATCGAACAACCATTTTCCGACCTTTGTCGACTGTAGGCGCGCTGTGCGGTGTTCTAAGCAGCCACAGAGCGTTGATCGCATAATCACGAGCATCGGATATTAAAAAGCCAGGGAGCCGAGCGTAATGCAGTGCCGGACCTCGGGTATTCTTTACAGGAGATCGCGGTTCAGCCGGCTCGAAATCTCCGCCGATAAATACACGTTATCGATATTACTTTCCGCGCGGTGTCCACGATAGCGGACCGATTCACAGTTCCCTGCTTCTCCGTCCGCTCTTTATTTCTCTTTTCCTTTCCTCTTTCTCATTGTCGTCGGCCGGCAAGGAATTTGTGTCCCACGGGTCGGCGGGGGTGGCACCGTTTCTATTCATCCCGAGAAATAAAGGCGTGCCCGATCGCGAGCCCCCGATAACCATGAATATTTTATCCGCATAATATCGCGCGCGGATTCCCCGCAACTCGTTCACACGTACGTTTTCGTACACGTGTCCGGCCGGCTCCTCGTCCTCCACCCTCGAGCCGCTCCATCCTCCGAGACCAGGCATCCCACCCCCGCAGAGATCGCGCAACGTCGCTCTTGAGCGGAGAAGAACAGCCCTGTCAACGGCCCCGATCACACGCGAGGAATGCAAACGCTCAGCAATCGCACCGTTGCACATATTTAGCTCATGGTGCCCCATGGGGCGCGCCCGATTGTCCGGGGCAGGCTTTGTTCGGGCGACACCCGTTGCACTGCGAATATTTTTTAACCGGGGATATATTAACACAAAGTTTATCGATTATTTCTATGAATTCTTTGTTGACGTATTTGTCAAAATAATTGTACAATTTTTATGACAGCAGTTGTAAAATTGAAAGAAGAAAAGCGATTATGTTGTATTTTAGTTGAAGAGTTTTATTTGAAAACACGGAGATTGCTGAATAATACTTATTAAAAACTTAATCCTGTTCAAATTAAGTAATTTGTACATTATTTTATCTATTTCGTAACAATGTTAGCCCAGATTCTTGAATTTCGCGGATCATTTAAGGGGTTGGACTTGGAAAATAATTTTCCAATTTTCCATCAAAGGTGCCTCTTCGGTGAAAACAGTTTTAACGTCCAAAAGACATTTCTGTACAGAGCGAGGCATCTCGAAGTTCGCCCGTTCCCCAATTTCCGATCGAAAGTTCCGTCTACGTGGAGTAGAACGTGGCACTGGGTCAGACGCGACCAGTTTTCGAGGTTCTCCGATCACGGGAGCGTGACTTTCGCACGCGGATTGCGTGTCAGTGTTCTGTTTCTTAGGTTTTATTTCCGTCGCCCGGTGGACAGCGCCGGGTCCCTCCATGCGAATCTCCCATCGTAACTCTCCGACAGCTCGAAGTTCCACGGTGTTATTCCGGCGCCGGAAAAGCGCCGCGAGAATTCGCAGGGACTACTCGCGCCGTTGTATTTCGGATCATTTTGCGCGCTCGCTTCTGCCGGCGCGTGGGCGTTCTATAAACGGCCTCTATATCAATTCGCGGCTCGATTTAACCACCCCCACGATCCCCTTTCTCAAACATCCGCCGCGCAACAATTACCAGCGGCCATATTTTCTCCATTGCCGTTTCTCCGCGGCGAGCGGCTTAGTGGATTTTTAAAAAAGTAGTCGGACGCCGGCTCGCCTGCTCTGAAAGCAAGTAGACGCGCGGCGCAATTACATTCAACAAACGTGACAGAGGGTTTAACAACGCTGACATGATTATATAACCCGTGTTGTCCCGACCGCGTTCATTTGTCAAGTTATTTCCGCGCGCCCCTAACGAAGCGACCATTCCTCCTGATTATTCTGGCTCCTTTATCGACGCTCTCTTCGTCTTCACACTGACTATAGTAGTTACCAACAGTGACTACAGGTAATTACATCAGTCTCTGCTTTTGTTTTGCGTTACTTTCGAATGGGATAGAGTACATTGTGTTCTGGTTCTTCAATTTTTCCCGCGACAGTCGGCTGATCGTGATCTGCCGATTCTACTTGTGTGTATACTGCTAACGAATTTAGCGAATTTTCGATTATGCTGATATGGTGACATCTGACCTCTTTTTAATAGGCTGGAATTTTAAAAGAGAGAGGTGGAGGAATAATTCTAAATAAGTATCGCGTGTTTTCGAAGCCGTTTATCATAGTAAAAAACAGATCTGAGCACATTAAAAGTGATATTATCTGAAATATTATTTCGAAGAATGAGTTATTTTACTTTAGAATTGTTTGGCATCATTATTTGAGATAATCGTGAAATTCTTCTTGGAAATCACGCTGTGATTTAATTATCGGTTCTGAGCCTGGTGTTTTATATTGACATTTTATTGATATTTCTGCAAGATAAAGAAACCGATTGATTGACAGCACTGAAAATAACTAAATTTAAAATAAAATTTGCTCCGCTTCGAAGTGAGAGTGAATTACTGAATTTCACTTCTTCAGATCAATTTTCTCGAATTCAGAGGGTCTTATTTGAGTAGATTCATCAACCGACTACAGACATTATGCATTCCAACAAAAACGAGTGACACCAATTTAAAACAGTGGGTAAATTAAAATAATTGAAGAATATCAATGTATTTACAACTCTAAAATTATCAAAGGAAAAATTAAATTTCTATTTTGTCTCTTACAAACACCGCAACGAATCGTTATTTTACATAAAGATCCGTAGTCGAATCATCGTATGGAAAGAAGATTTTGAGAAAAGGGGGAGGAGCCACGGATCGGATGTTTTGGAAAGCCCACAGCACAGCGCGGACGATCCCCAAAACTCGAGACCTCGATGATTCCGTTTCTCCGATTTCAAACGTCCAAAGGACTCGGGCTTCCCGCAGAGTTTGGCCATGAAAAATGGGCACGGGAGGGGCGCGTGTAGGCCGTTCCGTTCATCGAAGAGCGGAGATCGCTTTCACGAGCAACACCGCCGCGCTTAATGTCCAATAAACGAGCGAGGATGATCGGCGTACGGCTTCGAGCTGACACAAGCGAGCCTCGACACTCCCACACATGCGTTTCTGTGGGATCCCCGTCGCTTCGCGCCACGAGTGGTTTCGTCCCGCGTTGGATGTTGGTTCACGCACCAGCTAGCGTGGCACACGCACACTCGCGCCCGCAATCTCGCTCGCACGCACGCACGAACGCACGAACGCACGCACGCACGCACGCACGCACGCTGCTTTGTCACGCGTGCGGTCGGCTGTCTGCGTGCTCGTCTCTCGTCTCTCACCTAAGTTTATTGTTAGAGGGGCCGCTGGCCGCGGACGTGCCACCAGGATTTAGTGCGTCTTGCACGCCCATGCCGGTACCACGCGCGTCGCGACGCCTCCAGTGATCGAACGCCGATCGATCGATCTACCGCCAGTGAACGATCTTTTCCGAGGCCGCCGACTCGGATCGCGCCAGTGATCGATCGGAGTGATGAGTTCCGTTTATTCGAATCGAGTGACCCGAAGTGCGAATCCGATGGCGCGAAGGTAGACAAGCGAAGCCGAACGTGACGCGGGTCCCGATCGGCTCCGGGTCTCCGCTCCTGTTTCCTTTGATTTTTCGACCCCACCCCAGGCTATTCTCGCCCCCGTAGGTCGATTTCTATATCGCGACAGCGGAACGGTTTAATTCCATTTCTCTCCTCCTATTCTCTCTCTCTCTCTCTCTCTCTCTCTCTCTTTTTCTCGTGCTCTCTCGCTGCCTCTCGATGGCGAAAAAAACTGGGCAAAAAAGTAAAAAGGGTCGCGATATCCGTCGGATATCGCGCGAAAGGGACTTCCGTTCTGTCGGATGACGCGGGCTCAGTTTTCCACGGGACACCGAGGCCAGAATGAAAAAAACGTGAAATTTGGATTTCGAGGACAGCGGAGTGCTACGAACACGGAAAACCAATTGCAGGAGTGCACCGGCGCTCGAGTGGGTGGGGATCGGAGCCGGAATAGAGGAATGACGAACTGATTCAAGCCGTGGCGAGGGCGGAGACGGGCTAAACGGCGGGTACGGGTCCGGCACAGGGACGAGGGCTGAAGCTGTACGGTGCAACAGTCGTTCTTTGAGCAGACACGCGTTTACCTCGAAATAAAAAATTGCAAGCCGCCGGTAAAAGTGAAATTCCCGTGCTCGGATCCGCCTCCGCCGCCCCCGTGGTTCACTTTTTCAGACGACTCCGGCGATACGCGTAATTCAGCGAGCGCGTCGCGCGTAACTCGATCGAAAAATACGCGCGATCAATGATTCCGATCGCGTCTCGCGACTCGATTGTCCCGCGAAAAATTCGGACCCGATGACTTTTTAATCAGCCGCTTAATGAATCCACCCGCTCTCCGGAAAATCCTGTTTTTCTTTTTTTTTTAAACTGGGCCAACGAGGAATAACACGGGAAGGGAGCTTTTATCCGAACCCCGGGATTTAGCGATGGCGTCGAGCGGAGCTCGATCGCTGCTAAACTCGAACCGAGGTGGACTGTTTATGCACAAAAATGGCATTTCAATTAGCCGGACGTCAATGCAGTATTTTGTAGCGGACGTCGATTAACGCGTTCGCTGCTACGTTGGTCATATTTGCGTCATACTAATTTCCACCAGCTTTTGGAATTTTTTATCGCGACATATTGAACGTAGATAATGTACTTTTATTTTAACGATACAAAAGATTTAAACTGTTATTTCCGATTATAAATTTCAATTCTTCTTATTTTAACTTTATTAACTCCTTGCCATTTTCTTCACAGCTGCAACGATTAGAATTTGTTCGATTTTTATCATTTCTTAGAAGAAAGGGGAAACTCGTCTTTATTGTGTGTCTATATTTACTTCACTGCTTTAATATGGATAACAAGACAAACAAAATTTTCTCGTAAAAAAGCGAAATAATATTTGTAGTTACCAGGTTGTTACTAGAAATCTTGCAAGTCTCGTCGAAGTACGTCAAGGGGACACAGTAGAGATTCTCTTATCTGAAAGTTTATCTTTGCAATATCCTGTTACCAAACGTTTTATTACTTAACAATTTCGCTAGGCGAAAACGTGCCTAAACAATATAATAATTGCATAATACAACGTTTGTATGCCAGAATATTGTAAAAATAAATGTTCGAATAAGGGAGTTTCTATAGTAACTAACAGATAACTTTGATATCGTGGGAATTTTGTACAGTAGACAAGTGTTAATATCGACTGTCGCACAGGTGGGATTCGGGTCCCACCCGTTGATCAAGGAAAATTGACTTTTCACTCGACAGTAATACTCTATTCAACAAGTTTCCGCGGTATCAAAGGAGGCACGCCTCCTCCTAGCCACGCGGCATCATTTTTCCCGGGTGGTTTAAAGTACACACCGCGCTTAGGGGTTGGAACCCTCTGATTTTTGGGGACGCGGGTCTCGGTCGCGTTTACCAGCGTTTTTAACGCCTGCTCCGTCTCCTTCCGCTGGCTAATACAACCTTAAACGTGACCGCGCGCGTATACTCTTGCTTTCTTTCATCTCCGAGGCCCTAATTAACTTTGGTAATTATGCTCTGAAAGAGAGGAGCTATGCTCTCCCTCTTTCTCTCTCTCTCTTCCTATTTCTCTCCCCCTCTCTCTCTCTTTCTCAGCTACTTCCTACCGAAGGTTTAAAGAGGGAAGAGCGGGACTGGGACGCACGTGCTCGCAACCGGCACCGTGTCAACCATAATCCGCCTATAAATAGGCGGCCAGATCCCGCGAGATTTGACAGCTCGTGACGAGCCGTTGCTCGAACGGACGCCGTTTCGCGAGAAACGCAGCCCGGTTCCTCGAGCCGCTTTTTCAACCTTGCTTCCATGGAACGTCGTTTATTTCCATCGGCTTGTTTCAGCGCGAGCCGTGCGCGGGCGTGGGCGTGTGTCACTGCGCGAGCTTTCGGCTCGTTTAATTGCGAGTTTTCAATGTAGCGAGATGTTATTTAAAACCGTTCCACTTTGCGCGAGGTGCGCGTCGGTAGAGCGGATCTGTGTCTTTCAGCCGTGTAGTTTTTGAATCGGGGCTCCCATACCGGCGATACTTTGACGCTTTTATGGCAAACGATTTCCTCGTTGTTCTTATCTGTCGCCTTTTATTCTGTGTTTTTATCGTCTGTCGCATCGGGATTGACTGTTGCGATTCTTCGAGTCCGAGCAGAATGCATCGATGTTTATCGCGAATATTAGTTGCACAATCGGTTTTTGCAGGAAAATATCAAATATTGTTTACGGTAGGTCATGGGGGTGACGATCGTGCTACCAGTTCCTTAACTAATTGATTCGATTTGACTGATTGTAATTACAAGTGAATGTAATTAACGTTGTATAATTACGTAATGAGCATTTTGACAAATTGATTGTCAATATGCAACTACACTAGACACATTAGTAGCCTATAAACATGTAAAAAGAGATAAGAAAAAACAGACAAAATATTAATTAGAACAGTAATGCAATATAAAATAATGATAAACTGTAGTTGAATAACAATGTCAATGTGCAAAACTATAATCCTTGCATTAAGTTCTTATGCTTATAAAATATTTCGTACATTGCAAACGTAAATGAAAATAAACTATAAGCATATTCCTATTGTTGAAAAAAGAAAGAATGTTCTATTTAGCTATTATTTCTTGCAACTATTCAGATAATACTTATTTTGCACACAAATTCGCGGACTAGTAATTACAATCACCCAATTCTATCTGGTTACTTAAGAAGTTTATTGGCATGATAATCATTCCCATGAGACGTGTGTATACACGTACGCTCGTCAATGTATTACACCGATTTCGATGTACGCTGGATTTTTATCGCCCGCCTTGCTAAGGTCCCTAAGTGGCCCGTGTACTTTCGGTTTTTAGCGCGGCGTCAGCTCGCCGCGTAAAACGCGGATGCGTGACCCGATCCTTTATCATCTTTCCCTCGGTTTTATTACGCGTCGATAACGCGCTCCTTAAAACGGAAGATCGTGTCGCGGCCAATGACAACCGCGGATGCTCGTCGTTCGAACGAATCGTAACGCTGTCTTGCAGACATCGCGATATCGATCGGAATCGCTTTCGAGCACTTCGAGATCAAAATCCGGCGGGCAAAGCACCGGGAATTCGAACTGCTGCGGAACTTTCTCGGCGTTGCGATGGCTCGCGTGACCGGTTGTATCTGTAGGGGTAGTATAACAATTATAGAGAATCGAACGCGACTCACACATTGACTTTGCTTAGCGTCAGATATTTATTGTTAAACTATTACACTTTTCCATGGTTCATGAACGCACTTATTCAATTTTGTGTAAAACTTGTGTATAGTAAAGCGTAAATTCTGTATACCGAACTTAGTTGTATATAATAATTTTATTACTTATTATATTGTTGTTATATTACAATTATGTAGTTATGGTTTTAGTTACGTATAGTTATAGATACAAATATGCATACATTCATAGATAGATACATACATAGATATACATACATAGATAAACATACATTACAGACAAAAGTTAAGAAATTAAAAATGTTGGTACTAATAGTAGTATTAATACTCATAGTATTATTTAATTGCATTTTGTTCAGCATATATCGTGTCCAGCGGACGTACTCACCGTTTTAATTTTGGCCGCGGAAGCTCGCTCTCCGGACGACTGTGCAGCGGTCGAAAGGCGAGAGGTCGCGAGCGAGGAACCGTAGGTGTCGTTGGCGAAGCAACGGATTAAAATTTAGCGATACCAAGTTCACCGTCGCAGCATTAGTCTCCCGTTCGAAATTTTTCGCTGGCAGCCGGGCGTCGCGGCGTGTAAGCGTTTGAATTTTAATTCGCCGGCTGCTGAAAATTTCGTTAGTCCCAGCGTGGTCGTAGCTCGCGCGTCATACGCTGCCGTGAGAACACACGACCTGCACGAGCCTCGCACACGGAAACCTGGGCACACCCACAGCCTCCCGTGGATTTACGTGTTTCTCAGCTTTATGCCCCGCCGGCGCACCTGTGCGGCGCGTAACTCCCTCCCACACTCTCGTCTTCGGATATCGTCAACCGTGGCCTCGTACGTTCGAAATGCAACCCTAAATTTCGACGGTGATTCCCAGGCTGTTTTTCTTCCGAACTATGTCGGCTCGTCCTACTGGCAAGGATTCAAAAAGCAGCAAATTCCACGCGCGATTCTGTAACGAGAGTCTTCCCTTTTCGAGGATCTCATCGTTTCGGAAATATTCTCAATTCGAGGCCCTTGCCGTTTCGAAAATATTCTCAATTCGAGGCCCTTGCCGTTTCGAAAATTTTCCTGTTTTGAGAGTCATGTCGTTTCGGAAGTCTTTCCGTTTTGCGAATCTCCCGTTTCGAGAATCTTCCATTTCAAGAATCTTCCATTTCGAGGAACTCCTCTTCCGCGATTCTTCGCCCTCCTTCCGTTCCCTAGATTCTATTTGTTTGCGTGTCCCGCGAATAATTGCTTTCGTACGTCATGAATATTCTCTTCTACTTCAAATAGCACGTTTGCGGTTTTCCAGAGCGCGCTCGGGATACACTGGCTTACCAGGAACGTTCTCCTGACATCGCATCTCCGGGTTCCCGCCTTTGTATCGGTTCGGATAACGTGCATCATTCAGGAAAGTTGTTTTCCAAGGAGAACAGACGTAGAATATATCGACGCTTTGAGCGCGCCGCAGCAGTGCAATTTTCTTGAAGAATATAGAATAAACTTTTCGTCGACGGGCATCAGCGATTCGCGTAACATTCTAAAGAGAAATAATTCGACCGGGCTAATTTACCACGTATCGACTTGTCGTTTGCCGCAAGTCTCGACAAGCCCTTTAACTAGTTGCACTCGGCTATCCCCCTCTGGGGAAATAACAAAGCTGCTGATAATAATGGTACTCAAAAGATCACTACTTTGTCTCGTGAATTATGTATAAGTACAATCTCATGTCAAACTTTATTTTCTACTGGAATTACCGAGCGAGTCAAAACGACTTGTTACTGTCTTTTATAGTTATTGATGTTGTTCAAATTGTTTCTACGAGAAATTTTTGCATAAGTTTCTTCATTCGAGCATATATTGTAGTAGAAATCGTACCAAGTTTAAATAAATATTGTTATAAAATGATGCAGATCGGTCGAGTTTAGGAATTGGTAGTTTTAGTCTCAAATTTAATCATTATTATATCGCGGATCTTTATGCAAAATAAAAACTTTGGATTTTTTATAAGAGAAAAACTTTGCTTTTTTTTAAAACAGTGTTCATATAATAGCAATATAACACATTTAATGTTTTGACAGTATATATTTCACCTAACCATTGCTGTAATAAATGCACAAAATATATATATATAGTAATTATTTCAAAGAAATATTATTTTACATTTGATTCAAGCTGTTTCTCGAGAATAAATATGTTCGAGTGAATTAGTCTGCAGGAAATTCTAGAGAAAAAATTGTTCGACTAATTTACCACGGGGCTACTTATCATCTTGGCCTAACAAGCCCTTTAATTAATAACAGCTCGCAGGAATAATTCACAAAGGGACTGCTCGCATCAGCAATGTCATTGTTCTAGCCACCCTTCTCTCCATCCGAGACGACCTTCTGAAAAATTGATCCGCCGGCTGGCAGCTTGACAGTCGCCGTCGCAGCGTAATTTTTCAGATGACGCCTTGAAAGAAATATAAAGACAAACGTAAACCGGCCGTGGAACGGGCGAGGCTCGATAGTAAATCGAATTTGCGCGCGAGTTTAGCCTCTCGTTCCGACGTTAACCCGACCAGGATTGTTCATTTATTCAGTCGGAACGATCGGGAACGGTTACCGGCTACCGGTGTGAGCAGCGAACGCCTCTATTTACAGAAAATTGCACGAAAAATTGCGCCGGCAGCGACAACAACCGTCCCCGCGGAACTTTAAATCTTCGCCGGCGATTTTCGTTCGCCGGTTACTCGTAAAAACGGCCAGCTTTTTCGCAAAATACCGCGAGCTACAAATTCGCGAATCCGCGGGCCGTTCTTCCGGCGACCGGCCGCATTATGAGAGAGTACAATGATCGAGCGTGTCGAAGGTCACGCGCCATTTCCGGCCGGGAAAACAAAATTGCGCTCGAAAACAGTTATTTGCGAATCGTTCCGGGAACAGTTTGCCCATTTGCGAGTTTCCGAATTCGTGAGTTTTTCTCGAAAAATCAACGGCTCCCTTTTACCAAGTAATTTTTACTCATTTTTCGTCCTCGTAGGGCAGTGGACCAGTTACTATGAGATATCAAAATCTTCTGCGCCAACGGTGCAATTAATTTTACATTTTTATCGGATGAAACATATCGGATTATTTTCTGTTAAAATTAACCATGTAGAAAACAGAAGCTCCTAAAATACTTAAAGAATTATTTCAATTTTTTTACACTGAATTCGTGATACTACAAATCTTTATGAAAAAGCTTTTGAAAGTACCGAACGAATGCAGATCAGTATTTCTTAAAATAAATCGTGCTACGTGAGATCGAACAACATTAATTCCATTTGCAATACGTATTAAGATTACAGAAAAAGAAAACAGTGATTATTAATATACGTGGTTACACAGTGATCATTAGACTGCGGTCTTTTACGTCGAATAAAAACTTTCAACATCGACTGTAGAAGACCGATATACATTTAATTTCTCCATTAATAATTTTAACGAGATGAAAGTCGTATATCGATACTTCTGCATTATTTTAATTTGTCCAGCGCTTTAAACTATTCCCGCTCTCTCGTTTTTGTCATAAATGCATAAAACCCGCGGTCTGCTGACTACATACGTGGGAACTTTTGTTCCAGAAGTTGCCGCGTGTACTGTCAGGTTCAGAAATGTCAATTAAATTGCTGAAGTTGTTCTTGGTCGCGAAAACTCCCGAAGTCCGCCAACGGGGCACAGTAATTGGCTGCTCTATCCTAATTCAATTTCATACCGGCGTCGACCCGCAGAAGGGACGTTTCCCTTAACAAGATAGAATCGAGCGGACCCGCAGTTGAAAGAGAAAAACCGGTCGGCAGAGTAGTGTAGGAAAAGGCCCGAATTTAGGGCCCGGCCGCCTCGAAAAGAGCCGCGGTGTCCTCGTAAATTAATCCATTCGCGCGGCCCTCGTACATTCATTTCGCGTGGCAGGCCAATCGACGCGCAGGAACTCGGATTAAAATGGATCCAAGGGGCTGATTAGATCGTCCGGTTAATTAATTCTTCGAGCCGGCGGCGCCTTGGCCTGCAGCAGCAAGATGGCGTTCGAAATTCGGCTCGAAAGCGGCGGGAATTATGATTATTCTCCGGATCGCGTTGGATAAATCCACGGTTCCAATCCCGCGAGCGTAAAACAGGAGGTAACAAAGTGTACATTCCATTCGGGCCATTATTTTCATCAACTCCTCCACCCTCGGAAAACAATGACCGGGTTCGCCGCCGGTTATTTCATTTCAATAACACGTGTTTAGATTCAATTAACTCCGCTATATTTGTCGCGGATGAAAGTAAAACAAATGGTACCGAAATTAATGCGCGCGTTAAACAAATGCTGCAGAATATTAGACGAGAAAGAGAAGGAGGAAGAGAGAGAGAGAGAGAGAGAGAGAGAGAGAGAGAGAGAAAACGCAGGAAACATCGCTCGGTGTAATCGATCCATCGCATCGGATTGCTCCGGCATTCTCCCCGCGATCGCAATAAAAAAAGGCTTTGGGGATCAGTCTCTGTACACTTTTTCCCGCGAAGCGTTAAACCGTTCCGTTGCCGACGTTCCAAGCACGCCGGGCACCATTCAAATTCCCTGCGAACGTCCGAGCCCAACGATCAGCATTTTTCAGGAGCTTCCTCCCGATACCAAGGGAGCTCTATCAGATCGAGATATCGCGATGCAGCGCCGTTACCGCGAGCATAACCGGATCGCGTTATTAACAGATAAAAATGCCGTTAAAAACTATTGCTCCGGGCAGCAGCAGAGCAGCGTCGGTCTCATCCGGAACGGTGTATCGAGCGAAGAAGCTGCGGAGTTCTCCTGTGTCCGTCGCAGCGACCTCAGGTAAATGAGGTCTTATCGCATGGTCCTTTTCCCCGGCGAGGTCTAAAGAGCCTGAAAAGGTCGCGCGTGTATCGGGTCCTTTCTTATCCTCGCCGCTTATCCGCCATCGTTCTCCGCGGACAAACTGCATCGGCCGCGATAAATAAGCTCGGGCCGGGCCGGGAAAAGCTCCGGCCGAGGTGCGGGAGCATCGTCTCGCGAAGTGTGCCGGTGTCTCCGATGAGCCAGCGTTGTCGTCCGAGTGTTGGCCAGAGGAATTCTCGTGCTCGCCAGTGGAATTCCAACGGCGCGGAGTTTCGCCGCGCTTGATCCGTGGTCACGGAATCCCGTGTTACCGAGTGGAAGCCAGCAGGAACGGCAGGAAGGAAGGAAGGAAGAAGGAAGCTGCACGGAGGAGGCGTTATTAAAGTTTCCCCCGGTGATCCGCGCGCGTGTTACGCCCGCGTTTACGTGGCCCGGGGCGAAAACTATGAGGCACGATGAGCGGGCCAAGAATCGGTGGGCCACCGTGCGAGAAAATGCTGGACCTCTGCCAGGAGCCCCGTCACGGTTGGACTGTGTTGCTGCTGGTGTATTTGGGCATCTGCGCCTCGCTGCCTGTCACGATTTTCTCCGGTTCGTATTATTCGATCGCCATACCTCAGCCCTTTTCTTGCTTCTTCCCACGATCAAGCTACGCGGCCACGCCTAAATACGGAGCTCGAATTTCTCGCGATATTCACCTCCGGCCACGTTCGGTCCTATGTGGCAATTTCGGATAGAATTAACAGGGCTGGGAATAATCGACTTTTGAAATAGTAAATTGGCTATAAATATTTTTATCTTTTTATGTAATATATAATTTCGCGAAGAAACTCTTTTTGATATTTCTTTTGCAATAAAATTGTATTTCTTTTCATCGACTGATGGATGTCGCACGGTATATAATATTAGGTTTATAGAACGCGTCGTTTGGACGCGTTCCAATTTTTTAAATTTATTTAATTATCGTGTTCCGTCGGAGATATATTACGATTAAAATCACTGGAAATTATTGTTTTCACAAAGCAATAAAAAACAACTGCTGCAAGCTAGTATTAAAGTATCATTACTGCCATTATTATTACTAGTAAATTATTATTATTACCTAGACATATTATTATATTAATATATTACATTATATTAAAATATTATTATAACGTAGAAGTGACCTTGACGTAGAAATCTAATTAGAACGATTTTCCGAAAACACCTGTAGTAAAATTTCAAAAACAGACTAGAATTCAAAAAACACTTCGTCGTTAATATTTTCCGGCTCTCCAGATCCACAGTTCGAACTTTTGACCTTTACCCCACGGATCGAATATTGTGCACAGAGTCTCGATTTCGAACGGCCGCGCCCTATAAAAATTGTTTGCCGTGGTTCCACGCGACCCTCGGCCAATAATGCTCGATGGCGTAACTTTATACGAAAATTGATGCCCGTTCCCGGCGACTGTGGCGGTTTCGACCGAATTTTAATGCTTTTTCCCTCGGTGAAATTTCAGATGAGCGACCCAATATGCGATCTCGCTACTACGCGCCCGTAAAATTCGCCAATCGTTTCGTCGGAACCCATGAAATACCGGTGACGACGAAAAGTGAAACTTCTTTCAATTTTGATGGCACAGTTAGCGTTCCGAGCGAATTTTTTCGGGATGAATCGAGGTTTTTATGGGCCGAAGTACGCTCGGGACAGTTTATTTTTAAAAAATCGGAGGCAAATGTCCCGACGCTGTCCCGCTTTCGGTTAATTTACGACAGACGATAACTGACAACGCGAACTTTTGCATATATCGGACAGGACATATTCGATAGCATTCGCTGATACAGTTTTGCAATGTTATTTATTTATTTATTTGGTACATAAAGTAGTTATAAATCGTGGGTGATGTAGTACAATATTTACTTATATTTATAAAATAAAATCCTATAAAGTTCTATGCGGTTCCTCTTGTAAAAGAGGATGACTTCTCAGAGATAAATCGGGTAAATGACCCCTTCAAAATCTGATAGGCAAAACGCAAATTATAAACAATACATTAAATGAAAATTTAAAATAGTGTTCCTTTAAATTTCACTATAGGCTCAGATAAAAAAAGTTGACAGATCATAATCATAAATTATTTTATCATCTGCACCAATTGAAATTTTTGAAAAGAGCAGTTTAAATATTATAATTTAACCATTAAAAAAGTTGTTCTGTTTTAAAAGATATACGAATACTTCTTATATTGTCTGTAAATCATTATTCGAACGCCGCGAGTCGAGATCGCCAGCGAGACGCGAATTTATCCGATGATATAGCGTTCCGTCGACGACGGGAACGACGACGACTGGATAGATTACAGCGAAGACGACGGGGCGATTCTTTGGCGCGGAAACCGCGGAAGCTTCCGCGCATTTGTTCCCCAATATGAACTCTGACGATCCCACCTGAGAAATGAAGCACATAAATCACGATACGCTCATCAAGCGCGGCGCGGTCTCAATTTCGCCGAACTTTTGCCACGAATCGTCCCCAGCCGGCGTCGCGGTGTCGCCACCGAAAGAATTCCTTTCACCTCCGTGTCAATTTTAGAACGACAAAAGAGTTTTTCTGGATGGAAGCCGCTTCACGTAAGAATAACAAAGCGTGGGATCTTTGGCACGGATCGATTTGGACCCGGGTAATCGATAGGGGCTCCCAGGATTCCGATATAAAAATTCTAGAGAAACGAACTGCTCGTCCGACTCTTGCAGTCTGTTTCTACTTCGGCCGCGTCGTCTATTTTACCCGGGAATTGAGTTCGCATAGTTTCGAAAAGTCTCCGGATTTTTGCCCGGACTCGCCGGCAGGAAATCGCTTAATCCGTGTCGCGCAATCATCGAAATTCCATTCGCCGTCAATTAAGTGGTTTGCGCGTTCCAATCTATCGGTCGATAATTAATGTAGAAAATTTTAATCAACATCGTTCCCGATCCGGTGGATTCGATTGGACGCGTTAACGAGTCGCGGGCCGGCAATTCGAGGACTGGCCGGTGGATCGGTTTGCCGTCCGAGAGCTGAAAGGTTCGATCAACCGGCCGGATAATCGTTTTCGAGCCGCGAAACAATACCGTGGACGCTTCCTCCTAAAAATAGAGCCGATAACTATATTTTTCATCGGGAGAGAGATCACGCGACGTGTAGTATCTCGCCGGCGCGGCGCGGCGAGACAAATGAAGCAGACTGGTGGGCGGTCGCGGCCAGGGGAATTTAAATCGTCGTCGGGCCCGTAGAGCAAATTGCAAGTCGTATTAACAATTACCTCGTAATTGTCCGCGACAACCGGGCGAAGGATTTGTAAAGCGTAATTAAATTCCAGCCGCCATGTTCCATTACAGGAACGTCAACTCCGCTCGGCGACGCTCTATCGCGGATCCTCGGCGTTGTAACGGCGCCGCTTTGTTACAATTTTGACGATTTAGTCACGCGGCCGACCGTGAAATTGAATTTTTGCTTAAAAAGCACCCGCGGTGCGCCGCTTTGTTCCTTGAGAAATTGTCTCGCCTAACGACGACGTCGTTCGCTTTACCTTTCCATTGTTCGGAACTTAAATACCGCGTTACCGTTGCTTCCTTTCGCTGCGATTCTTCTTTCCGCGCCTCCGAGGAAACCATTAGAATCATACAATCTAGAGCTTGAAATCATCTTTGGTGTACCAGGTCACAGGTCAACTCTAATCGGACTGAAACCGTTACACGCCACCCTAGAAATTAATCTTTCTCGAAAGAAAATGCACTTTTAATTCTCTCCATCATCCCAACCATATGCAATCTTGTAACTATTCTGTAGTCTTTTAGTCTTTCTATCATGTATTAACAAAATTCAAATTGCTTAGTTTAATTATAAAACAGTTATTCCGTTTTAAAGATCGTTCGAATACTCTCACTGTGCATTATTCTACTGTTACTATTACTGTACACAAGTAGAGACATATTTAATAAATAAAATTAATTAAGTAATTAATTGATAAATAAAGCTCGGCTCCTTTTTTAATACCGTCAGATAGGAAAGTCTAGCACAAAGTGGACGACACAATCGGGGGATCAAACTGATTCAGAGAGGCCGTGTGTCCAGGTTCAAAGGTGTGTTTTCCATGCAGCGAGAAGGATCGTTAAACGCCGACGAGTGGCGTGCCGGAGGGATGAATTTATTTTCGAAATAAGACCGCATGTCTGTCTTCGTTTCCATGTTTTTTCGAGGAAACACTCGCTTTATGACACGCACGTGCTGCCATAAAAGTCTGCTCACGGTCGGCACACGGACGTGTGTCCCTGTACAGCTTCAGCAATTCCAAATGTGCTCGGCTGCATAAGTACTTCCGTTAAATCTGTGTCAGAGGGAACACGGACGACAATTTTTTCTTTGCCGACGGTTACCCGCCCGTTCCATCCCCTCGCGCGACCCTTCTCCCCCCTAGGTCCGGGGAGCCGGGCTGCTCGTATTTCCCGAGCAGTCCAATTCAAGTTCTTCTTTGTGTCGCCGGGCGCAATTAAAAGATACAATCGAATTAAATCGTTCGCGACGCGCGTTCCACCGCGTCGCGGCCTGCCGGTTTAATTAAATCGAAGCGCGAGCTGACCAGAAACCTCGCCTTCCAGTTCCGACGACCGATCATACCCGTTTTAATCTCGCGCGTGATAACTGTTTGGCTACCGGTAATCGTTCCGAACTTTATTAAATTCGAGCCGCGACAGCCGATCTACGATTTCCGAACAATCCACCGATCATAGATCTCCGCTCTGCGAAGAACTCTGCTCTATATTAAACGTTTTTACAGATACATCGTCGGCGGGAAATTGCAACTGTTTGCAAAGCCAAGACATTTTTAATTAAAGCGGCGCTAACCGCGAAACAGGATAAAAAATCAGAACGACCCTCGCAAATTTCGGAAATTAGCGGAGAGATTTTGCGGATAGGGAAACTCCGGTTTGCAAATTCTGCACATATTCTCAAAGTAGAATTGCAACTGCTTCCACAGCCTGCGTAGCTTATATATTATATAATCGCTAATCTCCGTAACGGATTAGAGATTAATTAAAGAATTAAATAAAGAACAACTCGCGCGTGAAATAAACGGAGTGATTTTGGGAATAGAGCAGCGCCATTCCTGATACGAAATTTTGCGGGTATTCTCATATTAATATTGCAACTGCTTTCAATGGCTAGAAATTTCCTATTAAAATGATGCTAATCGCTAAATCGGATTACAAATTAGAACGGCGAGCGGAAATTCGTTGAATTAGTAAAGCCATTCAGCGAGCCGAAAATCCTGCGGCGTCGATTATAAATGTTTGCAGATATACTAATAGAACATTTATTTTCGCCATATTCTGGTATCCAAACGTTCCATTATCTCGACATTGAGTTATTTAGATACACTATCATTTAGCAGAGAACTCGAATGAAATTTTCAGATAGTAGAACTGTATTAAGATATTGCGAAAATAAACTACTACTACTGTGTTCTCTTTTTAGGTAAAGATATTTTTACCTAAAGCGACGGCAACCGCGAACTTGCGTTAAAAACGCGGGGAATTTCGCAGAATTGACAGAGCGATTCCACGAATCTAACGAACGCGTTTCGAGTCCCTGCAGCAACACGACACTGCAATTAAAATTCTCCGATCCCTCGCGCGCCCCTGTCATCCAGCCCGGCGGACAGTAAGCAGTTCACACGCCGGCGAGTTAGGTCTGCTATTAATTGGTTTTTCGAGACGAGTGGCGCGCTGGAGGCAGCCCGTGGACCAAACATCTGGTCCGGTCGGCGTAAACAGTCGCGTCCAAACCGAGCCGTGTCGTTCTCAAACGAGAACACTGATCCAAAGCAGCGTGCACCGCTAACTGCACAAATAATCGCGGCGGCCGTGCACAGAGCCTTTTGACGCGCGACTTCTTCAAACAGCTTGTCCATTACACGCCAGCCCGGGTCTCGATCGGTCTCTATTCGGCGAGCGCGCGGCGGCCCGGGACACAGCTGAGGATCCAATTAAAAATAAAAACGCGATCGTTCCGGGCAAACGGTTCCCGCGATATAATTAATTTCCCCGCGGAAGAGTGAATTCTCCGGGAGAATGCAAAGCGGCGAATCTACAAGTTAAATAATTTCGCGGGGAAAGTTCGGAGCGGGGGGTGGGCGGGACCGGCGTCGCTTAAAATTCAGAAAAACTGACTCGCGATGCTATGCGACGCTATGCGACGCTATGCGACGCTACGCGGCCAGAACTATTTATACGTAAATAATGTAATGCCGCGGACACGCCGGCGAGCCCTTATCCGTGTCGGTTTAGGGAAATTAGTTCGGCGAAAACTTCCGTCTCGTTACATATTTAATTTCTCGGCCCGGCGAAAAAACTTGTTTCCCCTGGCAAATTGAATACGTCGGAGTCGCGGGTTAGGGTGCCGCTCAGCCGAACATATAAACGACACTTGCCGAGTAGTCGTTCCCCCCTTGTCGCATTAATTATCCCGGTTATGGGAGCATTAATTTCGATCGAGTAAGCTAATTTACCGTTCCAAGTAATTTTATCCGAATAGTGGAACGTCAAGCCACCGTCAGCGGCGGAGCAATTAACGTTACACGCTGCTCTGACCCCGGGCTTTGAACCTGCAGCCTCTTCTCCCTTAAATCGCACGCACGCGGCCACGCACAGCAGCCACGCGGCTCGTCCCGCGCCGCTCCGCTCCGCACCGCTCCGCACCGCTCCGCATCGCATCGCTCCGCACTCGCTCGCTTCCCGAGCTCCTTCTTTCCGCCGGCTTCACCGTTCCCCCGTGGTTTCTCTATTTTCCCTTTTTTCGTTCGCTTTCTTTCCATCGAATACCGTCGAGCACGTCGTCCTGGCGCAAATTAACGCGACGGAACAAACGCGTTGCCGTTCGACCCCGTTTAATTGTACTATTTATCCTTTGTCGCGACACGCGCGTTCGCTTAAGCGGCGCGACCCGCGACGAAACTGTAGCGCGAAACTGCAATCTACTCGTTACTCGGTCCGGGAGCAAAGCGAGGGAAAGTAGGAACCATTACCTGAGAGCCGGTGAGAGCTGTTTCGACGACACTGAGCCTGCCGCGTGTTTGACACCGTTTTTCAAGCAACGCGCGCGGTGGTCCACGAATCGAGAGCGCGCAACCCTCCGTTAACCTTCGTTCTCACCTGACCGAGAGCGGCGTCAAAGGGAGTTTTAATGAATATTTGTCGCCAGCAGCTTCGCTTCTCGATAGATTTATTTGAAAGTCGATGAAACGCGCATGAAACGGCGTGGCCACTTCTCAGGCAAAGCCTGCGATTTCATCGCGGCCAACGTATCGGCACGGTTTCAGGTAGGATTGTAGAGGGCTGTTTCTCTTTCCTCCTTTTTCCACCCGTTTTTCAAAGACTCTTTCTTCCCGGGGCAGGAATTAAAGGATTCCGATGCCGCGAACTCCAATTAGCGCGGGGCTAATTAAATATTGGACAGCGTCGCGCTCCTCACACGTTCCCGTGACAATTTACGAAGTCTCCCCTTCGCGGGAGCAGAGAATGCCTCGCGTGTTCAGATGTAAGTTGTCAGCGTTTAAAAGCTTCATTTCCGAGCGCTTTCATACGTTGGAAAACCGGGAAGACGCTGTAATTATATTTTAACGCGTTTAACCCCCGACAAAACAGTCTAATTAGCGCGTACTCTTACGTCTGAATGCACAGCCGAAACGCGCGACAAAACAAGCTCTCCCGAGCCTAAAGGATGACTTCACGCGTGCAATTTGCTCGGCTCTGCGGATCCGGATAATTAGAGGCGGCCGCATTAAACGGAAGAGCGGAATTTCGCGGATCGTCAAAAGGTTCTTGAAGCGGCGCACGCTGGGACGAAGCGACAGCGGGTTATCAAAACGTTTCAACGAAGAAATCACGATTTCGTTAGTTCTTTCACTCGAATCGACCTTTCCTCGAAATCCTGAAGTGCTGGATAAATTTTGCGAGACCAAAATCTACGGGAAATGATGTACAATGGAGACACTGTTATCCGAACCTCTAGTTTTGGAATATCCCGATAAGAAAACGTTCTATTATTAAAAAATTGCATTCGAATTTTCTATCAGGTGATAATGTACCTAAATAATACATTGATTAGATAATAGCACGATTGGATATCAGAATATTACCATAAAACGCAACTATACTTAATAATTGTGGCATAAATCACAATTTTGTTGGAATATTTGAAGTTTAACATAAATTTTCAAGGTTCGAAAGTGTCCATAGAGCGTTCTCTTTATTTTGCCTTTATTCTACAATCTATCAGCTTTAACGTATAAAATAATCATCGCTTTATTTCGTTGCTGTCGCCAGTTCTTCGATTTTTACACAACTTCGCCGGGTTGACCCACTGCGCAGCGTTCCGCGATCGTTCGTTTAATAAAAACCATCGCGGGAGCATAACTTATCGCCTCGATACGCATCTGGGCATCGTCCAGTCGTCGTCCGGCAACTTTTAATACTTCTCGCAGTCCGACAGAGGGGTGTCATTGTAACAGAAACAATGGGGTTCGAACGAACGGCGTAATAAACCATTCACGGGTTGTCGAATATTAATCGGCCCCCTCCGCGCGGATCCAAGTCTCGTTTGTGTAACGCGTCACGGAGCAGCGCGTAGAATAAACCGTGGAGTTTAATATAGCTTCGCGCGGCCGTTGAAGAAAATCCGTAAACCGATGAAATATTCAGGGAACACGGATTTATTCCCGTTCCCGGCCGTTCCATTTGCGAACCCCGAACTTTCCATTTTTCATTGACTCTTTCACAGAAAAGTTTCCCCAGAACATTTCATAAAATATAAGCTCTATTACGAACCAACAGCCGGAGATTTATTAACCGTCCGACTACCCACCGTCGCGTCGTCGCGGCCCACGCCGGAATTAATTCACGCTGTGTTTTTCCTACGAACCGAATTCCTCCATACGTTCGATCAACAGGCCGCGAGATAAAATTCTCTGTTCCGGAACACCGCCTGCTGTAAATCTCCGGCCGGCTACGCTCCGGCAATAGCTGCTACAAGGGCTGTCCGAGATTCCTCCTCGCGTTCCCAGGGCTTCGAATCTCTGAAACTGAGCTCCGAGTTCTCCGTGTCAATTCGAGACAATTGTGTACAGCCGCTTGAGGAAGTACGTGAAATTTTAAATTTCTTATTTTTGATAACGTGGAGGACGACAATTGTCGAATTCAGAATCCTTGCGATTATATCTACTCGATTGGTGTTTCACAAATTGCCGGTGTTTCGACTGTTGCAATTTCATCGAAACAAGTCGCAGGACAATGAACCTAGACTCATTTTAGAGCTTGAAGCTTCTACTTTCGTTGTAGGTCATTCATTTTCTGATTACATGTTCCTACGTAACATAGCAGGTGGGAAACTGAATGATACTTCAACGACCTATAAGAAGGTATCTTTCTGCGTTTCTAAATAAATTGTTTCAATTAAGCATGACGTTTACGATCATTCGCTACATTGGACATCAAAAGCGAAAGGGTTAACGTAAGAAAATAATCGTCTATTGGGAAAAGGTGGAAAACAAAATAGCAGATGAAATTCCGCAGCACAGGGAGCAGCGAGTCGCTGGTACGTCTCTAGAATCGTTCCAACGGATGCCCGGGGATAAAATAAACGCGGTTCGGCTTCCCGATCCACTCTAGACAGGGAAAGGAACATTCTCGCATGTCGCGATTAATTTGGTGTGTCGTTTCACCGACTAACAGGATCCAATTCCTCCGGAAACGGCAGGGAGAGGGCGTGGAGCAGCGGAGGGGATAGAAAGAAAATTAACACGCATCGAAACGAGCAACAAGTAAACGGTCCTCTTGTGGAACGACGTCGACGACGACGGCGTAGACGACGACGAAGACGACGCAGCAGCTATTCTCTTCGCAGCGAGTATTTTATTCCGGCATACAATCGAGTCGGGTAGTCGTTTAAGCGCTCCCGCTGCGGAGAAGATTGCAAAATGGGGCGCGGCCGGTGACCGGCCGGATTCACCACTACGAATCCGAAACGTTCCGGACGACTTCTAATTAGAGCGGCTCATCCGTCTGTCTCCGAGATGTCCTCGGCTCGAAATTTTCGTTTCTCGTCGAGTCTGCCACAGCGGAGGACAGCCCGGTGGCTGCTGGGAGTCTCGAGGAGGAGGTCCGGGGAACGGAGACAGGCAAAGTGCAGTGAATCATTTCATGAGCATAAATTAGCGCCCCGTCGCAACGCCGGTTAATTAATTAAGGTAAATTGTCCTAAGCGTAAGTAACTGCCGGCGCCTGGGTCACTTCTCCGTTCCTCTGTCCTCGTCCTCTTCCTCTTCCTCTATCCACCGCCGTGACTTTCCGACTGCCGTCCTCTTCCTCTTCTGGCTAGCCAAGAACTCTCTCCGGTCGGTCGCGTCGGTCCGCGAGACCAGTTTCCGGAAGACCGGGTTCCTTCTCCCACAGTTCATTCTCCACGTTTGACACCCCCTCCGTCATTGTCTCCGTCGCGAACGAGGAGTACAAGTATTCCGGGCGAGAACTGTTCCTTCAACATTTTAGATTTACGGGCAAACCGGTCGCGACGAACCAAAAACACGGCCAAACTGGAGGCACGTTTTTATTACGGGAAGATGGAAGTTCAAACGTCCATAGAAACGTTGGAGAAATTTTGTCGTGGATGCAGCTGCCGTAGATTTAAAGATTGAAGCTTCTCCTTGATAATGGTGCCCCAAAAAT
>CM052165.1:4774796-4789377 GCA_028455555.1 Augochlorella aurata
TAGATTTAAAGATTGAAGCTTCTCCTTGATAATGGTGCCCCAAAAATAGAGCTATGATTTTTGTACGCGACGTTATGGAACAGAAATGACGAAGAGGTTTCGGAAATTCTTTTATGTTTGCAAAGTATACCTTTCGTTCGGAGTTGTATAAAATCGCATGGAAAAATTGTGGATCACTTTTGGAGGGCTCGTTGCGAAGAGGAGACTTCGCTTTTTAATTCTACGGTGATTTTATGTGCAACAAAATTTTTTCAATATTTCTACCGATGTTTGAACGTTGTATGGATCTGTACCTTGCAGAAATATCGCATATTTATTCTTCGCTTTTGTACCATAAAATGACTAGAAAAAATCGTAGATCAATTTTTAGGGAGCCATTGCAGAAGAGAATTCTCGGCAATCATGGTACATTTATTAATAAACCATTTCTCCCTCGCCTGGTATATCATTTGAAAGTCGATACTTTTATCGATCGTATGAAATATATAAATTTAAAATAAATGTTTGATTTCCTGATTGGAGGGACGATGAATCCATTTGTACTCTGAGTATTCAATTACTCGCGGCTTCGAGAAATATAAAATGTTTCGTTATTTCGATAAAATCGAACGATATCGCGGCTTCGTATTGCGCAACGAAATTTTAATTGGGAAAATCAGAGCAGTTCCGTGAAAATTTGAAAAAACAGAATCAGAGGTAAAGTTAAGACGGGAAATGTGTGTTGCATTGTCATGGGTGAACGAGGGTTAAAGGTGATAATTTGAGTAATTCGCTTTGAGACTGACGCGGCATCTCGAGGGTGAACGGAGTGGGAGGGACGGATTCCGAAATCGGTCAGCTGTCACAGCACCTGTCGAGGAACGTTCTCTCGCGGTGAATTACTGTTCGGGGACAAAGTCAATGAAAGTTAAACCAGCAAAGATCGGGATATTACCGATGCAAAGTTTCCCCTGGAAGCGTATTTCAACTCCCACCGCTGGGTAAATGGGAAACTGAGACTTCCTGTGAAGTTCGAAATTGGAAAAAATCTTCGGTCCCTACGATCGCATGGCTCAGCGACTTCCCGGCGTCGTTTGAACCCTGGGACGGAGGCTGGATTCAAAGAAAACACCGCGGAAATGAAGTCGTTCCTCGGATATCGTATCTAGGATTTGCGCGTCGAATTAAACCGCCCTACACGAACCCCTCTGTCTCTCCCTCCCTCTCTCTCTCTCTCTCTCTCACCCTCTCTGTCATCTCACTCTGGCTCTCCGTTGTTATTCCAGCTCGGTGCAATCTGTCGTCCGACTGATTCGATTCAGCGAGTTCGCCTGGGCGAAATGAATCCCATCGCGCGACGTGTGGAACAAAGGCGGTCTAAATAGTCTAATGGCATCATGGTAACCGGGATTTTTAGTACGCGCTGCGGTTTAATTGACCCTTTTCAGCGGCCGCACAATACGCACCAAGTTTTAATAACTAAATTGCATCGGTTCACCGAAAAACAGTGGGGAAAAAGAACGCATCGGGTGAACGGACCGTCATTGTGTACCCAGCGCAAGCAACTTCTTCAATGAGGAACAGTGCATTTTATGAAACAGTGAATGCGCCGCGCCGCGTTCCACGTTAATGAAAAACAACTTTTGAATACAACGAATGATTGCTATGGTAACCGAATTTCATGGAACCGCGGAACACCGGCCGCGGTAGCGTTTCCGCGGGACTCGTGTACCCTCATGCACCCTTTCGAAAAATAAATCGCAGACCGTGGGGCGCGTTAATTGGGAATCAAAATCCGAAGCGCGGAAACGAAAATCTTCGGGGAGCCGCATCCGGATGGTTTTCCTTCCGGATTTCGCCTCCGGCGCGTCTCTGGGAGCAGCGTTTCTCGTTCGGGTAGTTAGAAACCGTTTGCCAGAGTTTCAACTGCCAACGAAACTTGAACGAAGCCCGCGTTCCCCGGTCCGTTATGGTTTCACGGATTTACACGCGGCCCGAACGCCGATCCGCCAGCCAATTTCGAGCGAATTTTCCGAACCGGGATAACCTTAGCCCCGGTTATACCCGGTTTTTCTTTTTCGAGAAAAACGGGTCGTTCGAACAAGCGGGTTAGACGGCTTCCGTGCTGCTCGTGGCCACAGAATTTTTCTCACATTAACGAGCCCCGAAGATAAATGGTCTTTTTTCGAGGAGCGCCGAGAAGCCCTCCTCGCCGTGCTGTACATTCGTTAAATTCGAGTCATTACATAAATTGTTGTTTCACCGCGGCGGGAAAAAAGGAGCGCGGGCGGTAAGTGTCGCTCGGACCGGGGCGCCGCAAAAAGAGTCATGAAAAACGCGACGGTGTTTTGATTAATATTGCACTAAAAATTCTAGTTAACGAGCGTCTTAATGACAGGATAATTAAAGCAACCCGCGGCATCCGCGGAACAGTGCGCGTAATTAATGGACGCGCGCTGAATAGAAGTTAAGAGGCTAATGAATAACGTTATTTACAATCGGATCTTCCACCGGCGAATAAATCTCAATGCTCGGTGATCCACAGATTCGTTCGCGGGTGCCTGTAATATTTATTACATCACCGGATTACTCGCGAAATCTGAGATATTATGGTAAACTCGAGGAAAATGTACCGCGGCGTAAAAGTAATTGAGATAAACAACACGGCGGAGATCGAAATAAAAGTCGCCGCAGTTTGTCGTTCTATTAACGTCGGCCGGATCCTTCAGCAACACGTGTTGATTTTGCATGGAAATCCAGGCATCCGGTTTTATCAGCATTTCCTTTGCCGATATTCTTTTTAATGCTGACGAAATACTCTAAAGAATAATTAATCCATCGAGGATCTTTATGCAACGTAAAAGCTATCTTCGCTAATTGCAACGAGCACAAGTCAGACAGAAAATTCTTTGTGTCTTTAATAATTACATTGAGCTGGTAATAATGTTGATAATAATATTGTATTTACCTTCTTGTGCTACATATAAATGCAACCCTTTCACAGATTAAAATTGAACGTATTTAATTCAATACCCAAATTTAATATAAATTTATATATTTATTTATAAAGTAATACGAACGCCATTACAAACAATCAATCTCCATTAATTTTTAATTATTGTTTGTACAATGCTATTCAGTTTTATAAATTGAACATAAATTCTATTATAAATAACCATAAATGACCGAATTTAATACGCGAGAGGGCGGATTTCATTCGCAAAAAGGTGAGTATGGTTTGCAAAAGGACGAGTGAACATGATCTACAAAACACAATTAATTTTGTGTATAAATCCCGTATAGCTTTCTATAAACACTTCGAAACTTTCTACCGTTTTAAATCGCGACTACTCATTTTAGTCGTGAACGCAAAATCCGCGGTATAATAATTAACGATTCCGCGAGACACCGTGTCGTTTCGAAACTCTGTGAAACGCCGGTTTCCGGCTAGCACAACAATGTTTCGCCGCAGGTTTTTCGCCGGATTGTTGCGAATTTCGACACGAAATTTATCCACTCGCGGTGAATAGAAATTATCGAACGAATTTTACGGTACGTGCGGATCGACGGTTTCGTGGCCCGCTGGCATAAAAGCGACACAATTACCGATACATACCGATGTGAAATATTCTTTGCCGAGCGCTGCAACATTTTTCCACGGATCAGCGGCCCGCGGCCCGAGTTCCGGCCCGAGCCCTGCCGCACAGCTTGCTGGCGTTCTGGTTCGATCAATTCTTTCTACACGTGTACCGGCCACGGATTACGCGTCGTAAAACGAAACACGTATGCCTATCGGCCGCGCCATCAACTTTCACGATCGTTACCACAATTAAAACGAATTCTCGCGGCCGTAATAACGATCCCCGCGCCCCGCCGCGTTCCGTCCGCGTCCACGGCATTCCGTACGCACCCCCGCACGCCATCCGCCGGAATTGCCAGTCGACAGCCTGGCGGAATCGCGTGCTGGAAAATGGGAAATTCGTCCTTATCGCCGTGGAATCCGGTGACGTTAATGAAGAAACCTCTCGCGCCGCTGGATCGATCGGTTTAATTTATCCGCCGCTTTCTGTTTCAGTCCTTCGACGAGCGATTGCCCACCGATCATTATTTTCAATTTTTATTCCGGCCTTGAACTTTCTTAGGTGATATATAAAAATACAGATTTTATTTGGATCGCCAGGTTGTTCATCGGATGCAGGATGTTCATGGAATACCTCTCTATACATCATAGCTAAGGCTCCACATTTTTCATTTAAAAATTGTTGAAATTATCAGGACTTTTTCCACTGGAATTGATGAATAAATTCCTTAATTTGAGCATATATTATAATTAAAATGGGACAGGTTCTCAGTTACATCAGTGATATCGTTCTTGAAATGTCATTTTTAATGCTCGATAGATTTAGTGTTAAAATCAGTCCAAACACGATATAAATTTCTACTATGTCTACCGATCATATATACCGAGATTTATTACCTCTTCTATATACATATAATATATCCTTTAATTATATTCTCTTACTTTGTCAAGCCGTGCTCGTGTCCTTAATATGAAAGAAATGTCCCTGTACGCGAGAATTTACACGCTGGCCCCGAGTCGATGTAAATTTAACCGTGCACCGACATACCATTATTACGGACGCAATCCATAATACCGCTGATTGCAGAACAGCATTTAAATCGACCTCGTTAATTCCTCATAACATCCCCTTCGCCTTGCGATACGCTGCACCCTGCACCCCACGACACCGTGGAATCAGCCGACAAACAGGGTCGACGAAATTATGGCATGATATTCGACGCGTCCGGTAATCCAGCCGTATCCCGCAACATCCGGCCAAATCGAATTCGGGTCGCGCGTGTTGGACGCGTAGACATCGATCTAACCTGTCGGTGTAATTAATCTATAAACGTGGCGAATGGCACGAAAAGGCGATGACACGGCAGCTTCGAATTGTTGCAATCCCGCTGCCCGACGCGCCGCGATCACGGACGAATTAATTTCGCGACTGCAGCGATCGGCGACGGACGTCTGATTACGCGGGACGCCCGGAAAAGTTCACCCCTCGGTTGAAGGCAAAATCGGGGTGGAAATCTGTCGATTACCAGCTATACTCCAATTCGTCTAAAAAATTATATAAAACGTGTCGCGAATGCATTGCAATCGCTCGAGTCGATTTCGCGAACCCGCGTCTACGAGGCGCGTACGTGAAATAAGCAGGTTTGGAAACAGTTATATTGGCTGGCTTCTTGAAAGGCAGCTAAAGAAATCGGAAGAAGTATTTTTACCGTTAGAAGTAGATCGTTGATCTTTATGCAAAATAAATCTTAGCCCCAGGAATTGCATCGAAGGTGAGCGAAGTAAAAATTTCTTTTTCGAATAATTTTAGCGAGTTGGAAATAATACATGGATATTTTAAAATTCGCTGAATATTTTCGTTCCTTAAAAATTCATCTGCCCATTTTGGGGAATAAAATTGAGTTGGCTATTTTAATATTGTATAACTTTTTTAAAACTGGCCCGAACGACGTTGAATTTTTTTATAAATGTTAGAGAGACTAGAGAATGGCCGAAATACCTTTTTTCAAATTTTATTATTACTTGGAATATAAAGATGTCAGAGTCCATAATAACAATTTAAAAAATGCATTTGGTACTTCTCGGTAATTTATGCGCATCTTGAGAATTTTAAAAAAGTTTTACCATTTTAAAGGTGTCGATTCAATTTTGAACGCCCCACTGTATATCGGTATATAGAATCTATACTTTAATCTGTTATAATAATTAGTTATCGTTTCTCTTTTAAATAAAAATAGGTCGAATAAAACGGTACACTAAATTTTTGATTTGCTATTAACATCCGAAGAAAATACAACATACTTATTAGATAAAATACAACTGGAACCGTGAAATAACATTTATAGAACCGAAACCGATGTAAGTCAGACCCGCTATATATATACATATATACACATGTGTCCCATATAACAGTTATGACACGTTTAAGGTTCTCCGTAACAGTTTCAGCCGAAACCGATAAATAGCAGCGCGAAGCGGTTATTTTTGGAGCGTGCTCCAGCCGCGCTAATAAGCGAATAATTGCGGAACAAAGTGGCGTAGAATTAGGTGAAAGTTACGAGCTCTTAACGCTCGATATTTTTACGTTCGAGCCCAATTTGCAACAGTTTATCAGGGAATTAATAAAGCATACGGCGCGGAGGATTGTATCCGGCAGGAAGGAGCGAACGAGGGTGTGTGCAAACGTCATGGTTTGCGCCAGAGCCTGCCGACTGTTAATTCGACTCTGACGCCGTGATTTAGAGGTGTCCCGCGTTTACACACAATACGCGCGTTGTGTGCACGCGTGGGCGTGCACGTTCCGCCGTGCATAGACATGCGTGGCTGCGCCTTATGTGCCCGGGGACGCCGCGGACAAACGAATGTTTTCCTGTTTACGGATCCGTACGGTCCACTGTCATTCACCTCGCAGTTTTTACCGATCCCATGAATCCGTTGACAGCTGCATCGTCGACGAGCTCTTCACGGTCCCAGAAACGACCGTTTCCTTCCCTCGTTCACTTCATTTGCACCCTATCGGTCTCTATGCTCGTCGCAACGCGATACGAGAACAATTAAGTTCTCATTTGGCATCTGGAAGTGTGAACAGCTAGTGATTAAGAACGCAAAGGAAGACGTAATTCTCCAGTTTTCTGTGATTCGTCAAAAATTAAAATAAAAACACTTGAATTCTACTTTCGCATCTGTCGTAAAAGTATAAGGAAAGATGCAAGCATCAAGGAAGGTGTAATTCTCAATTTTGAAAAGTATATTGCAATTCGTGTTTAGCTTCTTCCCCTCGTTTAATTAATTCGCAGTCTACCCATATCTGTGGCCCATTGAAAAATAGAATTAGTTATGCATCCGTCGTAAGAGTATAAATATCTATTAACAACGTTAAAGAAGATGTAATCCTCCATTTTGAAACGTGTATGGCAATTCACTTTTAGCTTCCTTCCGTCGTTTAATTAATATACAATCTGCCCATCTCTGTGCTTTATTGAAAAAATAAAATAAGAACGCTTAGATCCTCTTTCTGCATCCATAAAAATATAAATATCTATTGATTAACAGCATCAAAGAAGATGCAATCCTCCGCTTCGAAATATATATGGCAGTTATTTTTTAGCTTCTTCGTATTTGCTTCTCTGCTCCTTAGACAGACACAATAAGAAGATTCGGTGATCTCGTAAGGTGTCATATAAGCGAAGATAAACAGTTAACGAATGCGAGGGCATAATTCGGCGCATTGAATCGCGTACGTAATTTCCAGAGAAAGTTTCCAGTCGAGCGATCAATCAGTGGAAATTGCGGCTCCGAAGTTTCTGCAAAATCGCAGCCAGTATTTCAGCGAGCCACATGTGGCCGGGAGGCGTGCTGCCACCGTTTCAGAAGTATTTCGAATTTGCTCATTTCATCCTCCTTATTTATCTTCGTTGCCCGTCCCGCCTCTGTTTCCGGTGATCAGTTCTTCGCCCGCTTCCTCCGGTCCTTTTGCTTTCTTTCGCATGGTTCTTGCATGCTGCACCACCAGCAGCAGCATGTGCAGCGTCCTTTTCTTATCGCCCCGAGTCCTAAGACCACGGTCTTCTTTCCACGGGTCCCCCGCCCGTCCCCCGCCCGTCCCCCGGCCATCCCCTGCGCCACTCCACCGACGCTACCTTCAGTCTTTATTTTCGTTCTTTCAGAATTTCGCCTCGATACGGCCGCGCTGACGGGCCAATGGGTTTCCGGAAAGCATTTGCTACGGTTTCTTCTTCCATCTTACGACTGCTACAGGATACGCCGAGTCGGACGCAAGCGTTAACCCGGCCCCGCGTCCCCCCGCCCTTTTTGTTCGAGTTTTCTGCATTCGGCGCACACCGCCGGGCCATCGGGCGACTAGTATAAAAGTGAAAAATGGCCGGGTCGGAGACATTTTCGGTTTCTGTGCCGGCGGCGTGCGCGGCGTCAGTTTTACGCTGCCGTGTCGGACCGAGCTATTTGTCTCCGGGATGCCCCGGATATCTACACGCTCGGCCGATCCTCGGCCAGCCTCGGCTCTAATGCCTCCTCCCGATCGAGCTGCCTCGCCGGCCCTCCTCCGGGATCGTTTTCCCGCTCGTTTAAGTCGATGCCTCGAACTCCTCCGACTTCTCTTAAATCTCGTTTACCAACTTCCTCTCAAATTGCGTTAAAATGTGTTCCGACCCTCCCGCTCTCCGTGCTTCGAACACTTTGTCAGGACTAATCCTTCAAGAATTCGAATTCGATTTGGTCCGGTTCTTCCACGACGTCGCTGCGAGGCTGCCGTAGATTCCCGTGGAATTTCGCCCGGTTTAAAGAAGTTTCGCAGATTGTATAACTCCCCGTTGCTCGATTAATGAGAGGTATTCGTTGCGAGCCGGCGATACCGTGCGCTCTTTTTATTCCCGAAAGCGTTCGACATTGTAGACGCTCCTTCGATTAAAGGATCCCCGTCTGATTAAATAAATTTCCGATATCGCGTTGCTCGATCCCTCGACAAACTGTGTAGACCGGAGCAACGTGATCTTTTTCTCCCGGGAACGATTCCGCGGAGTCCGACGAATTTTCCACGGTCGAATAAATTAGTATACGCGATTCGCAGGTATCGGGTCCTCTTGTTCGTTCTCGGCTCTTTCTGCTTCGTATAAATTCTGTTCGATTAAATGCGTTCTGAATATCCGGCCGACGAACGATGAAGAACGCGTCGCGAGCGCGCTGCTTAATTTTTCTCAATTTCCCCGGGCGATTAATACCGGATTCGCGTTACAAACACTTCCGGCTGCCGCGGAATTATGAAATTCCCTCTGAGCCCAGTTTTCCGTCTGCCGTCTCCACCGGTTTTCAGAATAATACATTAGGAGCAGCCTTCGCAATGATCAAATTACTCGAACAACAGGCATCGTAATGGAATAATACCTGCAGTAATTGCATTGTGCAACTAATTGGAGGGATGTGCTTCGCACTTTGCACAGACCTGGGGTATAATCCTTGCGCGAAGCGGTTCCTTTTGGGGGTTGAAACGAGGCTGGTGGTGTGTGCTCGTGCCGCGAGCACAAATACACACATAAACGCACACACGTGCGCTGTCCTCGTGCTCGAAATAAATTATTTGGAATGCGTCCTGGCCTCGTATGGCTTTCACATGCAAGTTACACTTGGCGCCTACATGCCTCCTCCTTTTTCCGTGTCGCGACTTCCGCTTTTTCAGCTTCAGAAACTAATCTCACAAAGGTTTACAAATAAACCCTCCTCATGCGACTAATTCGTCGCCCTGGCTGATGTTTAACCGGTTTCTGTCGCTTATAAAATAAACTCCGTCGTCCCGGTGATATTTTTTCGCGAGCAGCATTTATTCCTCCCCGGCGACCCCTGTTTTTCCTGTCGCTCGCGCGCATTTGATACCGCGGCATAGCGCGGTCGAGAGCGCGTCGAGTGCGGAGAAATCGTTTTATTTCCGCGCACAGAGGACCGGAAGGTTTTCAGCATTCGTTTGAAGAGTTCGTCAATATTTCTGGCTATTTTTAATCATCTTAGTACTTTAACCGCGACTCGAAATCCTGCCGCGGTTCAAGGCTCGAGACTCGTCGCGGTTCACCGAGGTTATTCACAGTTTGAAACGGACTCCGCCGTTTGAAGCTCCGTTGACTTTTATTCAGCTTTTATCCGGACTATGATCCGACGTTGTTGCAGCTCGCTGCAACGTCGCATGTCGATCGCTGTTCCACGGCCTTGAAATCTACATTAGACATTGAGGGGTCAATTGTCGCTAATGGGTGCCCGTGCTGCGAGCGCGAATCGAGTCTACTCCTTCGTGGCCCTCTTCGTAATGTACCCTCAATTGGCTCTCTATTAGACGCATCAATCTTAATGTCTGCTCTCGGTCGCATCGGTAATCTCGCCATCGATTCATCTCCGTTCCAGATCGAGCAGCCCTTCTCAAAAACTCCCCGGAATTTCGCGAACGAGCTCTCGTTTCGCGCGAGCAGCGGCCTAATTGTCGTCTCGCCGGGCTCTCTGTAAACGGTTAATCCGCCGGTTTATATCGCGGCCGGGACGTCAGAAGTATTATCAGAATCTTTCATATCCGTTCCAATTCGGCCTCATCGGGATCCTATCCGGCCGCTTCTCCTAATAATCCAATTACCGGCCGACAGCGAGACCGTCTGGCTTCATTTTCAATCTCGATCGTCCGCTGAAAGATTGTCTCCCGAAGATTCGATAATTTTGCCGGCGCGCCGTGGCCGGGGCCCAGAGGGTGGCCGTCGTAGAATATTCTCCGGCTCGGAGCGTTTCCATTATCAGCGTCAGGGGATCGTGCACGGTCATTTATCCGTTTCCTGCGGAACACTAATTAAAAGCTGCGCGTCCCGGGGCCCGTCGACGATCCCGATGTCTCAGTCGGTAGTTTGTAATTAATTTTATTGAAATCGAACAGCCGGGGTGGGGAGGAGACAGAGCGGCGGGGCCCTGCCCGGGGCAATATAAAAGTTGGATCGCAGAAATCAATCGGCAAGAGGGAAGTGGGGAAGGGCTGAAGGCGGGTTCGGGACAAAATATCGGTCGAAACGCGGCCGGAGACGAGATTGAACTTTCGACCCCGGTCTCTCTAGCCGCCGAGGCGCGCGCGGCTCGCCGAGCGCGTTCGTTTCAGCCTCCGACAGCCTCTCGCACTTGGTGCAAATTGCGAACTTTGATGCTTTCCTCTTCTGCTCAGCTTTTTCAATAAACCGTGGAAACGCGAGAAGAGAGAAAATTGCCCGTTCTACGCGATAGTCGGAGCACCCGCCCGTTACGACGCCGATGCCGTGCGAGAGAATGGCGGCAGGGATCGAGGCAGCTGCTGCGACCAGAAAAAAAGGAGAGGACCCCGCGCCGCGATAGTTCCTTCAGGCGTTATCCTCTGCGACCAGCGCGACCCAGCGCGACCCGACGCGACCCGGCGAACCCGCTCTAATTTTCGGCGTCCAATCGCGAACTGTTATCCCGTCTCGAATCCGCTGGCCGCAGGACGCGGACTGTTTCGCAAATTCCGCTTTCCGAGACTTCCCTGCAGCCTCGTCCATTCCCAGAGAGCGCGGCGAGGCTCGTAGCTGCCTGTTTTACAACGCGGTTTCGGGGAAACGGCTCGATCCGGCGGTCAACGAAAAATCAAGTCCTCCAAGTGGGTCGGCCAATTACGGAACTTCGTCGACCAGCACGCTTACGATTTTAAAACTGATTCGTACCCGCGTCAGGAACGCTCGGTTCCGTTTCGGGGAATTAATAGTTCGTCGCTGGAAACCGGGTCGCTGCTGATCACCCTCGAGAACTTTTCGACGATGTTGTGGCCATTGGCGATCATTTTTCATTGATCGCGTGCCGAGAAACAAAAACGTATTTAACGCTAGAACTGCAAACTAGTCTGAACGACTGGTTTCTGATTTTTCTTTCGCAGTTCCTGATGTTATAAAAATGTTTTCAGGAGAAATTTTTAAATAGACTTTGTTATCCATATTATCGTAGAAATCGCAAGGAGTTTAAATGAATCCCATCATGCGATTGTTATAAAACAATATGCATTAGTCTCGTTGACAGCTAGGTAGTTTTATTGTTAATTTTTTATAATTGTATTATACAGGATTCGATTATTAAATATGATACGCTCTCAGGTATTACTTATTTATTGGATATGTATAGGAAGTTACACAATAGTTATAAAATCACAAAAAGATTAATAAATGCAGGGTTTTCGAATGACATGATACAAAGTTAAATAAAATTACGGCTCGTGTTGGTGAACTGAAGAGACCTATAAAATATATAAAAATATTTAAATTATCATTTAGAACATCGTCGAACAACGACTATACAGAAAGAAATTGACAATTCGACATCGTCCTCGAAGGGTTAAAACGTCACTCGAAGGTGCAGTGCGTGAATCTGCGCGATTATTTTTACGACGTGCTGCAATCTCGATAAGGACCCGGTAGAAAGCGCATCGCCTCTGAAATCGATCGGCGCGCATTAATTTTCTGGACGCGAAAAATTCGCCGGACAGCTCTCGTTCGGACGTTGAGATATCGTGTTCCGTCAGACTGACGGACAGGAACAGGCCGCTGAACGGACCGTCAGGGAAAATAGAGAAAAAAGAAGCCGGACCGAGTGATTTCTTTCTCTTTAAAAGTACGGCCACCGCGAAACCCAGAAACCTTTTCTCGTCTTGCCCGCATTTTTCAAACCTCGCCCGCTTTTCTCACCCCTGCCTCTTCCGCACCTTTTCGTGCTTTATCCGCCACCTATCCTCTGACCCCTCGTATCTTTTCGTTCCGACTTTTTTTCCACGGTGGAACAAACATTATCATAATTCGCCGAGGACCATGCGTATCGCGCGCACACACGCTCCGCTCGTTTAATTTTATTGTTTGAAATAGCGTTATTGTCCCGCGTGTCCGGTCAGCCTTTTCTCGCCCTGTGAATTACACAGCCGCGTTGGAATCGCCTTCTCGATATCTTTCGTACTATGCGCGCGAGGTAACTAGCTGCCGGATATTTATCAAACAAATTTTATGGACGAATTCGTAGCAATTTATGGTATCGGGAAATATTGCTCGAAAAGTAATTTCGTTTCTCTGAGGGAGATTGCCGAATCGAGTATGTTTCGAAGGACGAAATTACTTACCGAACAAGCTATTAATTACGAATGTATTTAAATAAATGAATACAGAGTCGAGAGTACGCACGCGTGCTGGCAGGCTGGAAGAGACGAGGCGGTTTTCCCCCAATAGATTAATCCCTGTTATTAAACTGGAACGACAAAACAGCTGTTGCTGCAAAAAAGAACGAGACGTTTCTTGCCGGGCGCTTCTCCGAGGGAAAGAAAAATTATCCTCTTGTTGCTGGATGGTCAACGTCACAAAGATTTTCCTTATTATTTTCGAGTACCCACTTACCCGCATCGATGCCGCATGACACAGTTTCGTGGTCGGCGAGGAAAGCGGGACGCACGAAAGAATTTGTTCGAGACAGCGGGGAAGGAGAGCTCTTCAATTTTTGTCCCGTTTCCTTTTTCCTCGTTCTGCCCTCGTCTAGCTCTCGCGGTCGTTCGTTCGTTCGTTCGTCGTCGTCGTCGTCCAGGCAAAAGTTGAAGGAGTCCGAGCTAGTTTAGTTTAGTTTTATTAGCGGCACGTTCCTTTTCTTTGACCGGAGCCTTCGCCTCTCTAATTCGTCTTCGTTCCGGCGGACCGTTCAAGTGCTACGTCAATTTACTCCCGACTTTCCTTTTTTCTACTCCGCCCGCAGACCTTTTTCCCGACCCTCGATTCCCGTCTAATTTCCCAGACGGCTAATTAATTGAAACTGTATGAACAATCGCCGGCGGAGCGGGGACGGGCGCGGCGAGGGAAGATCGACGTTAACGAATAACAATATTCGCGCGAGGTGGATGGGGGGGACTGGATAGACGGGAAAAATTGCTCGTTACGCCGGTTCCGCCAGGCAGTTAATTCCCGCGGCAATTCCGCGAGCGCCGGGAATATATTTTTCATTTTTCTTCACGGCAAGAGAGGCGCGGGACTTCAATTTTTCTGAATTGAGCGGCGGGACGGCAGGAACGGTAACGAGCACGCGACGAAGAAAAGTACACACGGAATCGTGCGACAGGGGTGGGAAAGGGCTGCGCGTAGCTCTGCCAACTATGATTCCAGAGCGGGCAAACGTCATATTTACGCGAGCATAATGTGCCGTGACTGGCAAATTTCACTTCGCCAGGAGTACGCGTCTCCTCTCTTCCCTCTCTCTCTCTCTCTCTCTTCCTCTTCGTTTCACGGCGCGAATTACGCGACGTTTATAATCCGTAACGCGGCTCGACGCAATGAGATGTACCCCGCGATGCGTGCAGAACGAGCACTGCGTGTGCAAACAACACACGTGCCGAGCACGTGGTGTTCTTCAGCGTGACGAACAGCTCTCGCTGTTTACAACGTGTTCCTGCCACCGTCGCGGGAAATTTCACTTTCCTTCGGCCGGTTACCAACGGCCTCTGATATCCGCAATTATTAATTCCTCCTCTGCACTTCCGCCGCGGCTTGTCGTGCACGCTTGACGTTTCGCTGTAACGCAGCGTATCATTGAGAACGGCCCGTTTCGCTCGGGAACTGACACCGGACAGGTTTGTCAGTCGCGTTTAATTATTCCAGGCAATGTAGCTGATTATTAGAGGAGATGAAAATAAACGGCGTTGTTTGCGAGGCATAAAAACCGCGCAGACGTTTCTTTTCATAATCGGTTTAACGAAAATAGTTCGAGCGGTAGCTCGTATTTCATTTATTTCTATAGAATTTCATTGTATCGTTCAACGCGTAGGAATTTAATTCGATGTGGTATTTAGCCACTGTACATTGCGCTAATTACTGTGTATGCTCAGTATTCGGCGGTACATGTTTAATATCCAATTAGGGATCAAATAACAGAGGAACGAGGCTACATTAGAGAATGAACTGGTTCATTTTGTACAGATCTATTCTATTATATACTTTTTTCAATTTTCGAATTAAATGACTC
>CM052165.1:4789477-4827144 GCA_028455555.1 Augochlorella aurata
CCCAAGTATTCATCGGTTATCCCGTCACCCACACTCGGCTCCCGTATCAAACAACATAATTTTTCCACGCGTAATGGACCACAAACAACCAGAAAATCGTCCCGCAAATTCAATGAGACTTATCGAGTCGAGAATCTTTCCGTTTCCATCTTCCTCGTGATTCTCGCGTTTCTAGGGACGCGGCGCTCGTTGTTCTTCGCCGGATCGTGACCAGATATTAAGCGGGCTCACGCTGTAGCAGTCGTTACAACCCTCGCACCGAAAACGCTGGCTGACAGGGTTCCGGAGTGCATCCATTACCCCGGCACGTTGTTTCCAGCGTCTAACTGCACGTATCCATGCCTGGGGCTCTCGCGCGCGCACAGACATTGACGCGTCCTGGAACAATGTCGGGGATACGCCGCGTGTAAATACGCGGGGATTAGACGAGGTAGTCGCGCGGGTTACGTAAGCTTCAGCCGTGATGGAAATTTCGATCAAGAAGCTATCATCGCGACTACGTTGGGCCTTGTTAACCGGAGAGTCCCTGAACACCGAAAGGTCGCGTCGGTGTTTCTTGGCGACACCACGGTCCGTAGGAGCGGGTTTTCGTCCTCGTCGTCGTTCCCGTCCAGCCGATTGTTCGCCGATCCGAATCCGGCGACGTTGTTACCCGGGAACATGTTATTATATTACGGGATGTGTACTGTCTTGAAATTGCTCGGCGCCTGTAACGGGTTACATATAGTGTTGCCACGGTTATGTCGATAGCGGTGGCCTAGTTCCGGTGGGCGACGGAGAGAGCAAGGCACACACCCACCCACTTGGGGCTCACTTCTATGATAATTAAAATTGTAGCAATGTAATTGGCGAGCGGAGACGGTAACTCGATTCCGAGCCTCTTTCCCTCGGCGAGGTGAGGAGCACAGAGACCCCGGTCGGCGGCTGCCGCGATTCTCGCGTAATTTCTGCTGACGGAATTGCGTCCATTGATTCCGCAACGATCTCGCCGGGGCCCGGATATGTTCTTTGTTCTCCGTTCCGGATGCATAGAAATTCGGATTTTTTTCCCCCCGTCCCAGAAGCTTTCGGGAGTTTCTATTGTCTTCCCTTGTTTTAAATGCGAACAGATGGATGAAAGTTTCGAAGAGTCAGGAATTCCTATTCGATTCGTGGCTCTCGGTTTCACGTTTTACCGGGCGCTAGGGGACGCTGTCCGTCGTTTGCCAGGCAAAATTGGTTTCAGAACGACGCGACGCCGTCCGTTCGACGCGGGCGTATCCTTCAATCCGGATACGAGACACGTAGCTCAGACGCGCGAACGATCGGGGATGCGACTTTACAATGCCGGCTCTCGTTGCTACGATGTACCGAATCGACCCGAAAACGCTATCCGCCGGCCGTTATCGACATTCGGCACATACACAAGCAGTTAATTCCGTGATCAGAATTATTTGCCGAGCGCCGACGAGAGAATAGGCGATCGCGTGGCCGTTCCGACGCTAAAGCGAATAATAAAACAAGCTCGCCGCAAATTATCCGACTGGCAAAATGGACACAAGAAAGGTAAAATGTCCTTATTGTTCCTCATCGTTGACAATTAAACACAAAATAATAATTATTTTCAAATCGTTGAAATTATGGAGGCTCTTTCTTACCACCTTAACTGTCATGAATAAATTCATTCATACATTAAAATCTTCCGTTTAATTAAATTTAAATTAAAAGATTCAGTTTTATGACATCAATGACTCTTTCAATATTCTTCGAATAATCGATTAATCGAATGAGAAAGATACAATAGTTCGGCGAAAAATCAGCCTTCTTATTTTTTTAACGCAACACGCGTTGGTTACTTTTCGAGCTCGGTAGATTTAGCGTTAAGGTAGATTTTTGGTTTGCCAACCACATATTGTGTCTGCGGGTACCGTAGTATTACTGGCACGGAAGGGAACTAAGGCTTGACTAATTTTCGCGGTTTCTTCGTCCAATTCCTGGGAGTGTCCGCGGACCGAGGAGACGTGGGGGTGGCGTTCAAAGCGCCGGCGTTCTGGTTTCTCGCGTCATAAATCTTCATTCGCGGGGAGCATTCGTCGCGAGGGCAGGATATCGACTGGTGGAAATGTCGAAGGCAGAGGGAGTCGCGGCTGTAAAACTACAAAGCAAACCGGCCGTTAATCTTACGTCTGCCTCGAATCGTGCGGCGGTCTGCCGCTCTTAAACCAGACCACCCCCGGCCCGCTCCCCTCCCTCTCTGCTACACGCTCTTCCGCCGCTCGAAACAATGAGGACGAAACTTTACGGTCGCGCTAGGCCACCAGGAGAATCATATATTTTCGCCGCAAAGCTCGTAAAGTGCGGTCGCTTTGCCAGTCGGCACATCGGTGGCCCCGTTGCGTGGCCTGTGTACACGAGACAGCGCCGTGTCAGCGTGTCACTGACCACCATCGCGATTTCCACTCCGTGTAATTCCCTGCCAAAGTGGCAAGTTCCCGGCCGACTGGACCAAACCACGTTCTATCCACTGCCACGGAATTTTTGGCCAGTGTTAATGTTACGGCGCGACGCGATATAGAAGTCCATAGGGCAATGGAGCCGGTTACTGTGGGCTGACCAATTTCTTTCGTATTTCGGACATAATTAATTTTATATTCAACGTCTAGACATATTATTCGTTCGTCATGCTTATTTCTGAAAAATTTAACGTGTCTTATTCCATAAACGTAAAGTGAATTATGCTCGCAGTTATGCTTCATAGTAACCGGCTACATTAACTTAGTCCTGACGCAGAAACGAAGGAAGAAGCTGAGAAAATTACTAAGTCTTACTTGTGACAGGTAAAAAGAGTCGAAACTGGTCCTCAACACGATTGCGAGGAAAAATGCTAATTGCTAATTGAGTAGGTTACAACGATGACAGTGTAACAATTTCGAAAATATTGACTTCTGTCTTGAAGTGTAAAAATATCAAAAAGGCGAGTGAAATATATTAGGAACTTACTGTAAACAGAGGACTATTACTTCGTCTCCCTCAACCGTTGAAAAAACTGAGTCATATTATCACGTCAACCTCAGTTGCATAACGCGTTAATATTAAAGTTGCTATATTAAAAGCACGTGGTTGATTCATTTAAAAACATTCCCTTTAATTTCTCGACGCGAAATTAAAGATGTTGACTCGCGAATAATCGAAAGGAAACGGAAGGAAGATTGTTTAACGACCATATAATCAAGGCTACGGAGTCGGCAGAGACGAGTTAAACCGTAGAGAAGTATCGTCGCAGTTCCTAGCCCGGTTCTCCAACTTTTGTTCAACGTTGTGTGCGAAGAATTGTGAGTCACAGTCCACAAACAATCTACTCGGCAAATATTGAACGTTCCCGTTGACACAGGCTGTCGGGGGAGGAAGAAAATTTTCTCGATACATTCTCTCCGGCTCGTAATCGCATGGTAAAAGACTTCTTCCTCGGCGTTTTACAGGGCACTCGAGGAGAAGGGAGGCGAGAGCGAGGGAGACAGAGATAAAGGGGGAAACAGAGGAAGACAGAACAAGAGAGAGAGAGAGAGAGAGAGAGAGAGAGAGAGAGAGAGAAAAGAGAGAGGCTGAAAGAGGATGGGGAGCTACGAAATACCCTGGAAGGATTGCCGGTGTAAAGGCGTAGAGCAGGGATAATGCCTCCAAGAAATAAAAATGTCGTTTCGCGGCGGGTAAAAAACCGGTCGTAATAGAGGGTAGAGATTTGGCGCGGGGGCGAGTCGAGTGCCTACGAAAGATAGCGTAACGCCGCGAGATTTAGCACGTAGTAATTCGCCTTAATGCCGACGTACGTACGCGTCCTCGTCGCGGCGGCTCCATTCGAAAGCGATATTTGTATTCCGGGACGGAGCTCGCGGCCTGCTTATCGAACGCCTGCGAGCAGAAATTCGCCGAGCGTCTCCCTTTTATCGGATCCCTTACGCTGCAAGTGGAACCGAATACGCCTCTTTGCCCTCCACTCCCTCCCACTGACGAGACGCGAACTTTTATCGGTTACCGCGTCGGCGTTAAACTGTCGTTCGTTCCTTTTATTCGGTCGGTCGCTAAAATATGACCGCGACAAATGGGGATCCGCAAGAACCGAACGTCGAAGAGAATCCCCGGTGTTCCGTGTTCGCGTATCGACTGCCAGCCGAGCCAGCCAACACCTTCATATTAGCTCGTTAAACATTTCCGTTCGTTCGCTTGTTTGAAGAGCCGACAAGGAAATTTTGAAACGGCACCACGGCGCGCCGCTCATATGAGCATCCGAGACGAAAATCATAACTTCTGAGATAAGCAATTTTCGACCGGAACGCCTTAACACGTTCAGCGCCACGTCACCCAAATGTGGGTGAAGCTAGTTTTTAAACAATTTTGAAAATTCATTTTCATTTTAATATATCCGAACAAACTAAATTTGACTAGGACGTTTCTGATGCGAAAGGGTTCTAATTTCACCCCTATGGTCATTTTTAACTTTCTAATTTCGCTTTAATTAATTAAATTGCTTTGATTTTGTGAAAATTTTGGTGGTCGTTTGTTGGCAACGAACGTGTTAATAGTTTATCACAGAGAATATATGGATCTCTTAAAAAAAATCCTTTTATTTTATAGAAGAAATTTATTTTTTATTGAATAATCAAATCTTATGTTTCTCTAAGTGAATATCCGTGTGCCAAGCTGTTCATCGGTTCTGACTATACGTTAGGTTAAACAACTCTGAAGACCGCAACTTCATATGTCGGTTATACGAAGGTTATATCGCGGTTAGGTCAAAGTTAAGTCATGATGAGGTTATGGTTAGGCCAGGATTAGGTCAGGTTTACGTCAGGCAATAAATAAGTTAGTATCAAAATGTATTTATCTGACGGATATCTCGGTTATGTCACGTTTACGTCATGGTTAACTCAGGGTTCTGCTGGTAATGAACGTCGTTTCAATTGCTATACAATCTACTTACATAAATTTCGAACCGGATGCTCGTATCGTCGATTCGCGTCGGCGTTCGCGGGTTTCGTATAACCATTCTTCGAGACGAAATACAAATCGATGTAATAAGATATTGAAAGCTGCCAATACTTTCTGTTCCGATTCTTCCCTGCCGGCATCGTTCCTCCTTCTGGATTTTTTCCGACGAAATGCACCTGGGAAACTGACGGCGAATTTCCCGCCGACGTCCTCGAGGTCGACCGTGCAATATCAATATTAACACAATCCTTTTAAATTTCCGGCAGGCCGTGCCGCGGGAGCTTTGAAAACGCGACTGATTATTTAAGAGACGATCACGGCGGCTTTATTTCGCTCGTAGAGGCAGGATTTCATATACGAGACAGACGTAAATGGCTGGACGTATACGTCGCCGCTTGCGATTAGCCGCAACGCTCGCATGCGGATTCGATTCTCTGATAGCATCAGACGCGCATTTATTATATAATATGTATATGCTGAGAAGATGTAATAACTTTTTGATATCGATCGGAATTTTATTGCAATTGCATTGCTGTTAAAAGAAGAAGATGAAGAAGAAATTGTGTCGAGAATTTTGACAAAAGGAAACAGGAAGAATATTAAAGATGTGTACAAAAAATTAAGAGCGTCATTAGTAGCATTTTAGTAAGGAACATTTACTGATTAATGAGGATACTTTAGACATTTTTAAACATAAACGTTGAATGGAATAAATGTATATAAATGAGCAGAATTAAAGACCAAGTGTGAGAGACGTGAAGCTACGGAGTAGTTTAAACCCTAAATGTTTCTGTAATACGTACGAAGTACATTAACACTTTCCCAGATTAGAATTTAGTAAGTATAGCAGAAGCATAAAAGACTGAACAAGGTACAACATATGTAATAGACAATATACAATAATCTGAATAAGAGAATATATATGTAGCCCCTCCTTCAGGAGATCGTCAGACGTGTTCTTATCAGCGGAACTCCTAAAAACCGCGAAATTTGTGAAAACTAAAATTGACTCCACATGAAATTTCCAGCGAGTGCTCGTAATTTCCGCGCAGAAGACGTCCAGCTTCTTCGCGAGGATCTTCGTCAAACGCACGCGTCCAGCCCTTGTTCCCCAGTTGTCCGGCTTTCCCTGTCCGACGAGGCAGCGGCCGTTTCTGCGTTTTCATGCGACGCCGGCGGTCGAAAAAACGAGCACCTGGACACCGGGCGAGCCGGCCGGTTTTTCCGCTGCTTTATAATATTATAAACCGGACGTGGGCGTCCGTAAAACCGAGGATATACGTCGTCCATCTCTCTCTCTTTCTCTCTCTCTCCGCGCCGCAGGCTATTTTTCTTTGGACGTTTTACGGCCGCCATCGAGGGAGCATCTTTCTCCGCGTTCTATCCGCCTATGCTCGCATCCCTTTGACGACGGGGGCGGGCAGAACAACGCTGCGAGGCGAGACCGTTGTCACCTCGAGCGCTCGTTGCGTTTCGTTCCCATTGGCGCCGAGGCGAGGCCTCGCTTAGACGAATTATGCCGCGAATATCGCCGCCGGTTATCGCAGCAGCAATTAAACGAGAATGAGCGCGCCGTGCCGCGGAACCGCAGCTTTTTCTATATCGCGAGCACGCGATGAAATTTCGCAAATTTCTAGTCGCCTACCTGGATATCCTCGACGCGGCCCCGCGCTCGGGTTGCGCCGCTCCGAACCGCTTATGGACACAATTCGGAGGTAATTCGATTTCGATGTAATGCGAAACTTCCCGTGTCCCGATTTCACTTGGATCCACTAGTTTCGCTCGGACGGAAACGCTCCGCGATTCCCTAGCTGACCGTGCTCCAGATCCCCGAAATTTCCAATGTTTGGCTGTAAGCTAGATTTACGTCGTGTCTCTCTCAGCTTCGAAACATTAATGGCCAACTTGGGATGCGGGGATACGGTTATTAGAACCTTGCAGCTCGTTCTTATAGCTGCCGATTATCAACAACTATAAAAACAAGTCGCTAGACTCGAATAATCGTATATATTATTCTAAAGTCGAGCTTTTTTGTGTCGAAGCTGAGGGACAATTGCGGAGAATTTATTCTTCCCGGAATTTCTCATTCTGAAGTCTCGCGATACGACCATCGAAATAATTTGTTCGTTTGTTTGACGCTGAGTTTCAATCGAGTCTATCGATCACAAGATCAATTTATCGGTACAGAGTGGAACGTTCCCTCGATGTCGCCCATTGCTTCAACTAAAACAACTTCAATCAGGATTACAAACCAATCAGAACATTCGACGGCCACCACCAAAATTCATCCGCGACCAATAAACGAAAAACCCGAACCGTCAAAAAGGATAATACATCACGGACTCGACAGGTCATAGAACGCGAAACAGTATGATACAGACCTCGTTAAGGACACGTAACAACATGTAGGACACGAGTGGTAGATGCGTTATAATTGAAATCGTTAGATTTTCTATGTACAGTTTTATTTGTTATTATTGGAGCACATGGTTCTGTCAAGGTTATGTCACGGTTTATGATACGTATGTTTATGATATATTCGTGATACATATGTTTAGGTTACGATATATGTATATGTTTATTATAAGTTTATTACACATATATTTAGGTTACGTTTATGATACGCTTATGATACATATGTTTACGATACGATTATGATACATATGTTCACGATACCTTTATGATACACATAAATAAATGAAATACAAAATTACAAACATATTATATGGACTCAAGGACATTGTCGAAATGTTTCCCACTTACTACAATTATTAAAAGAGGAAGACATTTTGCTTTAACTTTATACCCCTCACAATTAATACAGCCAATTTTTATTGCTGATAAATATTCACCACCACAGTTCAGCTGTTACCGAGTGCACAAATATAATTTCATCTCGATCCCGAAACCATCGTCGCGAACCAGATTCGGCACGCGAGTCCAGATATTCGAGAACGCGACAAAGCGGGGTGCGTTTTATTCAGAAAACCGGGGCACTTTTTTCCCCAAGATAACGTGTAATCGCGCACGGTGGATTTCGTGGAAAAATTGAGCTGGTATTTTTTGTGCGTGCCCGACTATTTGATTATGTGGTCGGAGCCGCCGAAATTTCGCCGGGGAATCAAACGTGTCCTCGGCGGAGAGAGAACGCTATCCAGCGATTCTCGACCTCGAAACTCCACGGTTTGCGTATTCCCGTTCTGTAAACTTGTTACTCTTCAATCCCGACCCCATTTCCCGCGGCAACGGGAACGGAATAAAGAGGGATCCAGGCCAGTTCCGGCACAGGACGATTTTCGCGGTGCCGTCATCCGTACTCGCGGCCTCTGCTTTTTGTCAATTAATCTGGAGTTATCAGTGGCGCGGCGGGAAAGGGTTCGGCAGAGAGAGACAGAGAGAGAGAGAGAGAGAGAGAGAGAGAGAGAGAGAGATTGTGGGAGAGGGGGAGAGACGGCCGAGGGGAAGCTGGTCATTTGTATGACGGCAGCAGTGCCAGTGTGTACGGGCGTTATCTGCGCTCTGAGCTGATCCCCGCGGGCTCGTCGCCGCGCTCGTCACACGTTCGCGCGGATCGGGAGCGGGTAGTACGAGCGGAAGGCAGCTGGGGAACGTTGTTTGGAACGATAGAAAAGGGAACAGCGGCGCGGCTGGTTGCGCCCGGGACGTTGTTTATGCGAAAACGGCACCGGGCTACGAGTTACGATGTCACCGGCTCGTTCTGGTTCGGTTCGTACTTGATAATTCGATAGAATCCCGCGGCACGCGGCCTCACTCTTCCTTTCCGCGTCCACACGCTCGGCGCTCGTCCAATTAAATTTATCCGGCGTGTTTTCGACCCTCCGGTAAAATACGCGCGCGATCCGCTTCGCTACGGACCTAGAAACGGAGCCGGCAACGCAATTAGCTCTCTTCCCCCTTTATTTTACCTTTTTCCGTTACGCCGATTTCGACGGTTCCGTCGCGGCTTTGATGCTTTCGACAGATTTCTCAAATTTGATTTCACGCCAGCCGAGAGGAGATACTCGTTGTTTTCTATGTTGATCGATTTCTACACGATTGATTTTTGTACGTTCCCGACTTTCCATATTGTACATTTACGTGTTATATTTGTTGAAAAAGTATTCCGTTCTCTGTGTTATTCGTTATTAAGATTAGCTTTTCGAAGCACAAACGACACCTGTTTCACATTGATTTACAAAAAGCAACACGCACACGTTTATTCGGACTTTCAGCGATTTTACGGACGTGTCTTTATGGTTGCAGTATTGGAGATTGAGGAACGTGTTGCGCGTCACTTTATGTTTGAAAGCGTTGTTTTAAATTTAATTATAATTAACAATTTGGTCGCGAACGAATTTATTTTCCATTAATAGCGGACTCAAGAATTTATTACGCGCCACTTTAGCGCGTTGTTTTAATTTAAATTTTCAATTTATTCGCAAACGAATTTGCTTTATGGAATCTCCGTTTTCCCGGAAAGAGAAGATGACCATAAAGAACCGTAGCGAACGTGTCCGAACAATGGTTTTCCGGGCTCTGTGATATTTCGAAAGTATTCCCAAAAATTCTGTTTTATGAGAGCTCTGATTTTCCGAGGGACGAAGACAGTCGCAGACAACAATTGCGAACACGTCGAAACAATGGTTCCACCCTTTCGAATGGTTGCCGGTGTATTAGCTAACAGGCGGGCAAACACGGTTTTATTATACCAACTTTCCTGCCGGATCAATCCCTGTCAACCACCAATGGATATCGCCGACCGGTCTGATGATGATTGATGATGATGGAGAGACTGTTCGAAGGTATACTAACGAGGCCGCGGACCGAATAGACCGGCGGCCATTCGACGGGCTGAGTCTATTCGGGAGAACCGGGGAGATTACGTTACACGTGTCCAGATATCCGAACCGGGAAGGAACGAAGTCGAAAAAGGACGAGCCAATGAGGATTGGGCGACGGGAGTGGGGGGAGGATTCAAAAGAAGAAAGATCGACTCGGTCCGCTGAGATTAACGGAGAATAATCCGCGGAGTGGGAAGCGTTTAAAAGGCAAATGCTTTTGTATCCACCTACCCAAATCCATTTCCCGCGACGACTTAAAACAGTGGAGCGATTGGAATTAAGTGACAGAGAGGACAGGGAGAAGGCTGCCTCGTCCGCCGGATAAACGGTGCCGATTGCTAACCGTGGACAGAATTCTTCCCAGGAGAAATATTCTTTTCAGTAATTCGAGAGTTGTGTACCTTGAAATGTCCCGAGACGAATTATTATACCTTCGTTCGAGATGGATTAAGGCTGTCTTTAACCCATTTGCATCGCGAGAAGAATGAAACCTAATGACCAGACTACGGATTTTTATGGAAAAGGAGAATTCCCCGAGTTCATTGTAAGACGCGTGAAAATGTCTTGGGACTTTTAATCATTTTAATAAGTTATATGTAATATAAAGATATTCTAACATTCGTCTAATGGCGCTCTGATAATGATTAATTAATGTGAACAATATTTTAATTTCTGCGAAGCGTACAAGACTACTTTGCGATTATCTTCCTGTTTATCTTCGTTTCTTTTAATTCAATATTCATTTTCAAGCGAAATAAAAATTGTCCGATTTAATTATAAAACACGTAAATCAAATTTGTATCTGCTGTAATCATTTTTTTCAAAAATGCTAAGTCAACTCTCTTGTTAACCCATTTGCATCGTTTTACCTGTTTTCATTGAAACCAGTCCATAACATTTGTTCATCATAGACTGAAATTCCATGCATTCATGACAAAACTGATCAGATACTCTAAAGACATGCATCCACGATGCACCAGTGCGAGAACGAATTCGAAGCCGAGTTTCGCGAAGGAAATTCTCTCGTTTGATCCATTCGGCTGTGTTCGACGGAATTGCGAGATTAACCGAGGTGTTCCGCGAAAAATAGTGCTCGGTCCGGCGTCGGTTGCACACCGAGTCGGAGGATTTCCGGAGCGAGAGAATGAGAGATAGAGGGTCGGTACACGGGCGTTGCATAATCAAGTATCCGCTTAAGAAATGAGCCGAGTTTGCTGAACCGGTAGCAGTGTTACTGCTCTCCGGGTGTAATGCATTCGGTTTCTGGTATCTGGCTGCGGGGGCGCGGACCCGGTCCTAGCAGATAGAAAGCAAGTACCGTGCTCCCATTCCCCCCTGGGGTTTGGAAGACGCCGAGGCGAAGCCTGGGCTTCCTGTCCAGAATTCGCGTGCAAGTTTCGCCAACGATGGAAACGCGTGTGGTTCTTGACGACGTGCTTCCGCGCAATTGAGTTAGAAACTGAGAAATTACGAGCTACCCTTCCGGCAACAGCCCCTTTGCCTTTACGTGTGCCGCCTGCGTGCTCTTGAAAAATTACTGGCTCCGTTGGGACCACGCGTCTCCGGATTCCTCCGCCATTATCCTGGCCTGGATCTTAGCGCGAAATTCATCATTCCCGCGTAACTACTCTGCGATTGTTTGCCGTCCGACAATGCCGAGTTTACGGCGATATCGTTCCCAGAATGCAGATTCCAAACCTTGTTCTACACGGCTCGACGTTGTTTAGCGTTTTAGCTTTGTCCACTAATTTGTTAACTCGGTAACTGTTGTGACTGAATTAACGATGGGTTTTTAAACCGGATTAACTTTGTTTTTAAAATTATATTTTATTTTCTATGTATTGATGTCTATTAATTTTTTTAAATTAGGAAAATTGTATATTTAATAGAATAGTATTATATTTAACAGAATATTATTATATTTAACAGAATAGTATTATATTTAACAGAATAATATTTTATTTAATAAAATATTATTATACTTAATAATTATCATATTATTAGAACATTATTATGTTATAATATTAACAGAATTATATTATTCGTCGTGAAAGGAACATGTTCGTACTCCATTGTGAAAAGAAAATTAATAGAAATTAACGATTGATTCGCGATTGCGGAATATCATGAAAATATTTCTGCGTTAAGGGGGCCAACCTCCATTTCGTGTGTATTTTATCCACCAATATAACCATCATTATAAACGGCGCGTATTTGCAGGTCACTCGCTGTGGTTAACAGTAGAGCATCGTTTTGATCATTAACGAAAATATAAATTTAGTTTACGTCGATGCACAATACGTCCATTTATAATTAAATCTAAAGAAGACAATTTGATTGCGCCGATAAAAGTTAAATTAGATTTAAGAAATTTATAAAATTACGATAGCGTATAATATACTGCGGCAGTGCTAACGTCAACGATTCTAATATGTGTACAATTTACTTTCCAATAAGTGTCTTCTCACATTCGTCATCCATATATAACATAGTTTATTCCGTGTACTTCCCTAAATATTAAATAAACGATCCCTGTAGAAGCGTGATCATTCGGAAATTTAAAGTGCACTCACGTTTTACAGGAAAATGAGAAATCAAACTGCGTTATCGTTTCCTCGATTACGGTCGACCAAAGTGCTTGTAGCTGATAAAATTGATGCGGTCTCGTTCTACTTCCAATCTGCGGAAAGCATTGGCAAATAGAGTTCCTTGGAATTCGTGAAACCGTCGATTTGCGTACAGTTCGAGCACGCGTTTTTAAGTGGCGCCGCGTAAATAGAAAAGCCTGGTCGGAGACGCGGTCTCGCATGACTTCGCGGCAACTAATTACGAAGCAATCCGTTTGATGCCCGTAGACCGAAACGTTGTCCAATCGTTCGTCGGTCGCGAAATGCCGTCCGATTTTTCGCCGATTTTTCGCCGGCCGAGATACATACACGCAGCGGCGCGGTCCCTCCAGCAAACATTCCGACCCAGAGTTTTCTATATGAATTTAATGAGCCGCAGTTTCTAGAAAATCGCCACAATTCCCGGAATCTCGCGCAATTATCGCGGCGCTGATTTCCGCGGGACACGCCCAATTGTTCGCCGAGGCTTTTGAAAAGTTGCCCCTCATTCGGGAATAATATTGCCGTCAGCTGTCGGCTTTTTCTTCTCCATTTTTTCTTTCCGGTTTTTTTTTGGAATTTCGCACAATTATCCGGATCCGACTGTCCGTATAAATTTAATCCCGCAGCTGGGCGTGGCTTATGAAAAATTCCGACGGGTTTCGCAGCCGGCTTGCGCATTTTATTGTTCCCGCATAATTATTGCAGTGGAAATTTTCTGCCGTGTAATTCCTGCGCAATAACGCTGCGCGATTATTAACAATATTACTGGGAGCTACAACATTTATTTTCGCGTACACGGTCCGTCATTTCTGAGCAGGTCTCGGCGTAACGCGAGGCCACCGTCGTCGCGTCGCCGTCGTTCTCGTCGTATCGATTCGCCTACTTCGCAACTTAGCAGCTCTAATGAACCGCGCCGATAGCTTCCGCCAGGACATAATTCCGTGACGATATCCTTCTTCTTGCAGCCCCGGTGCAGGTCCGTGAGATATCGAAGGAGGGCTCGCAGCGGCGGCCGAACGATGCCGGGAACGACTCGATCGACGCGGATCTACCGATGTTCGAGCCAACAGCGGCGAACGTCAGCGCGTTCGTCGGCCAGACGGTCTACCTGCCATGCCGGGTGCGCAATCTTGGAGACAAAGTGGTAAGCCTGCGTTTTATCCCGCGAATCGATTCGCAACAGTCCGTGGAAGAACCAGCGAGACGTGGGAGCCGCAGCAAGGGGCAGAATTTGGTCCCGGCGGCCATATTTTCCGCCGGCTTTTATAGCCGATATGAAAAGTTACGTCGTAAAGGAGCGCCGCGTAAAAATTCCAGGCCCCGTAACCATCCCCAGGCCAGCGTTTCGTTAACCAACAATGATAAAGGTACCCCGGAGTTTTCAAAAAAAGCGACCGGAACTTCCTTTCTTCACCGTGTCAACGAAATTTGTCCGGTCTCGGAAAGTTTTCGGGCCAGTCGTTCGCAGGAGATCGCGCTCGTTACATCGTTCCAGAACGGATCCCAGATTTTTCGGAACGAGAACAAATGGGACCAGTTCGTGGCGACGCGAACTTTCCACCAGCTGTGCATATAGCTTATCGAGATCTAGAAAACGCATCGTCGAAATTTTCGTTACAGGCTTAGATAAAAGATTTAGAAAATGAGAACTTTTTATTTTTATTTCCTCGATCCAAGTTCATTGCAAAACATGTAAGTCGTGTGAAAATGCCTTGCGACTTTTACTAATTTTAATAAGTTACATATAATATAAAAATATTCTAAAATTCATCTAATAATAATAATTAATTGCTGAAATGTAAAAATGTAAAAAAAAATCATACTAGTTATGATCTAGTAGACTGCTCCCTGTGTCATCTAAACAAATTCTAGTCTCCTTCTTCTAAAGTCCAGTTCTAAAAAAGTTACTCCGTTCGAAAAAATGTTGCATTATTTTCGTCATAGACGGTATAGCCAGTGTCGTAATAATCGATAGAAGGGCCGAAGGTATCCACGAGCACCGGCACACGCGTCCCGGAAGTCACGGCAATTAATTTTCGGAAGTTGCTCGAGCCCCGGTTCCCATTTCGTAGACCAATTTCTATTCAAACAGGTTGTCTCGCGTCTGACGACGACGTCGCGGCCCTTTGGTCCGCGTTATCTTCCACAAAGGCCGGCCTCCCGTGCAATTAATACCAGCCCCCAATGACAAATCGTCCTTTCCGCAATAACGACCGACCAATAAATACACTGCGACCGATTAGACCGGCCGGCACGAAAACGTGGACGCCGAGGCGTGCTCTGGCACCGGCTAGCGTGCCCGTGACAATCGATCAAAACGAGACGCTTGGACACAGACATCGGCGTGTTTCCTTCGGGGCTAATATCTAAGCGATCCCTATCTCGTCAACCCTAAGTTCTCACCCTCCGCGAGCGAATCTGTTATCTTTATTTCTCGTTCATCGTTTGAGAATCCAGCTGCATTTGTTCGAGCAAATTGGGGGATGATGACTGAAGCGTGTGCGGAATTGCAGATCAGAAATTCCAATCTTTCGTAATTATAATGTCGATTTCTGATCGATTTAAATTGTAGAGAAAATAGAAAATATTTTTAGTTAGGCCTAACGTGGATTTGTAGAATTAGATAGGCGTGGATGAGTACAGTAGTTCTGACATTCGGTGTCTGATCGTGACTATCTGTATCTACTTAAAGACTTTATTTGTGTTTAACATAGATACGAAATGGTACTATTTAAATCTCCTACGGTCTTCTAAAAGAAAATATACAATAATTGTAGCTTTTCGTGTCCGATCATGGTTGCCTGCGTCTACTTAAACAGAGTATATTTAATTTCCGAGAAAATACCAGGTACGTTCGCTTAAACATACACGGACTTGTAAAATGAAACATACCTGACTGTGACTTTCCCCGTCTGACCATAAATGTCTCTATCTACTTAATCAAGATATTTATATTTGATAGTAAAGAATATACCAACTGTTTCAAGTTGCACCTCGTGATTATAAAACGGGGCATACAATAACTACGGCTTTCTGTGTCTGGCCATTGTCGTCGACATTCGCCTCGGTTGCGTGGTTACATTAAAGTAGAAAGAAAGGTTAATTTTATAATTGCGGGCAACGGAGCGCAAGAACACTCGCAATAACGTAAATTGGAACCGCATCCGTGGCCATTCCGATCGCTTGGTAGCCTCGATTATCAAAGATGCAAACGAGCAAGCGATCCGGAAGGTCGACAGTTTAATTCGCGCCGGCGGGTGCTGTCTGCGGCGCCTTTTTCAATTTCATGCCCGATTCCTGGCACCGCGTAGAAGTTGCAAAATGTGTTCGAAGGCTCTAATCAACGGGTTCCCGCAGTCAGCAGTTCTCGCGATAAAATCTCGCGGGCAGAGCGCGGCGTAGAACTTTCGAGAATCGATCTGCAGCTGTTAAAGAGTCGAAAGTAGCACGAAGAAGCCGGGTCAGCGGGCGGAGTTCGACGCTCGGAGAAGGTTGGACGAAAAGAGAGTATTATAGAAAGCCGGGGAATTTATGCTAAGCGATGGCCATAATCATTTGACCCGCGGCCGCCACGGGTCGTCGCGTACGGGCAGTAATCCCGTCTGGTTGATTCGTTTTGCTCGCAGACACCCGTTAGATTAAGGGCCGGTCGGCGCCATGTTCAGCTTGCTATCGCTCGTTTCCCGTTGTCGAATGTCGAGCTGTTATTTCTAAATTCCTCTCTCGCTCTCTCAGCGGCCGGCATCAAAGCCGGAGAACAAACGCCCGGCATGGGGTGCGTCATCAATTTTTCCAACATTTTCTGTCCGATCGGTCCATCCGTCCCATTGATTTTCCCGCAGCTGGGTCAGCTTTTTTACAGCGATCCACTGTTTGATCGGGCAACGACCACGATCAAACAACCCCGGACGCCGGAATATCGCCCGTCGAAATTAATACTCGTCACCGGTCGTCTCGAGTTAATTTGAAAATTAAATGAGGGTTAATCACGGAATCTTATCGGCGGTTCGGTCGATTCCAATTAGGTTCGGTTAATTCGGCCCAGACCGGCTTCGGCTTTCCGTCGAGAGCTCGTAATCTCGTTTCGAATTAATACGAATTCCTCTCTCTCTTCCTCTCTCTCTCTCTCTCTCTCTCTCTCTGCTATCTATTCCCTCTATATCTGCCTCCCTTCGTGTCTCTTTCTCTCCCGCGTCGTCTACGTGTCACGCTAACGAGGAGATTTAAAACATTTATTAAATGAACGCCGACGATATTCCTGAAAATCTGCGACGCGTTTACCAGAGTTATTATTAATCTCACCATGATTGGATACTATTTGCATGGGATTTTCGTACGGGGGTTTCATATACCTTAAATAAATGCTTCGATAGAGTCGGCTTTTTATCCGCAAGCGTTTTAGCGAGCCTCGCATCGGCCGTGCGCTGAACCATCGATATTTCACTGGCTCGAATATCGACGGCCGGCTCTTCGTTTTATTTCGTTCTAGACTCGTTTCCAACAATTTTTCCCTATTCAAAGCTTGCTAGTTTTCACTTAGCTTTCGTGCGGCGAACTTGCTATCGCGTTCTCGACCCTATAGACTCTGTTATCAGATAAATCGTCGGCTTAGCAGTATTCAATGGATCCGTTTAGCTTACCTACCGTTGACTGCGATTACTGAAACAATGTTATTGCGATCGATCTAGTCCGTGTAGTGTTCCGCGCTGTCGATCGTACAGAAATTGTTCGAGCATCCTCCTCGTTTTAACAAGATACGACGGCTCGTCGAAGTGGATTCGGATATCCATAGTCGGATAAGCAAGTTTTCCGTACACGCGGAGCCGACATATTTGTCGTCGCTTTCCTAGCGACGAAAATTCGGCTGGCAAACACCGCCAAGTGGCTCGTGATTTGTTGACCTTGCAGGACGACGCACGCATCCGCGGTTTGATCGATGACCGGAAACGCCGGTGTGTCTCGCTGTTTATGCAAAACTCGAGGAGTTCCTGTCACGTATCGCTTCCGACAGAGCGCGACCTGAAATGCGAAACGCGGCGACCGGATTCCGATCGTCGCGTTTTTGAAATATCGCAAACAAACAGCTACACTTGAAGTTAATGCCGCACGGTAATCTATTCGTTTCCCGCGTGTTTGCCGGCACCGTGACTCGCTTTTCTTGCCACTCAAAATATATGGTAGTCTGACGTTCGTGAAAGAAGTTCTGTGAGCGACGAGGGCCAGATCTCAGTGGAATAGGTCGACCATTGGTCAGACTCGCCGTGTTCTGGATCGTATTGTTCGAACTGTGACAGTTGTTTGTTCGATACAAGTAAATTATGATGCACTAGCTTGCTCTCTATACTTTTGTTAATGTTTCCTTTATTTGCCAACCCTTTACCGCTTCATTTAAAGTGCCGTTGCTAGAGTAGAATGACCGCGTGTTTGTAAATAGACATTTTGGTGGATGTTAATGAACTATAAGAGTTATTGTTGAAATTATCTTGTATTTGATTGTTAATAAATTGTTGTTAATAAAATGATCTACCCAGTGTTTCTATTATAGAAAGCGATACAAATTCCAATATATCAATGGGCGCGTTAAATACAGCAAAGGGTTAATAAAGCTTGATGAGAATTCTTCTAAATTTATGGTCGATAAAGTAATTGTTTGAGAAACTGCGGGAATTGATTACATAAGGTAATGGATATCGGAGAACAAAGAACAGCGACGTTTTATTGCGGATGTCTCGTATCATCGTTCATATGCGAGGCGCCGATAGATCGCTGTACAGTTGAAACGTGAGTCTCATAACTTCATCAGTCGCCGGGTTTTCAAATGAAATTTACGGTGGCCCGGCGTGGATCAGACACGGCTTTATTACGCAGTAGTCTCGTAAACCAGGATTCCTGGACTTAGAATTCCTGATAGCTGCAGCTGCAATAAAATCCATCTAGAATTCGCGAGCGTAGGCTGCGGTTTCCTCATTAAAGCCTAAGGTACCGCCGCCTTTAATGAAGTCGTTTCCTATCTATTCCCCGGCGTTCCCCTCGATGCCATTCGGTTAGAATATTCCGCTCGACGGCGGGGGATTTGGTCGGACCGGACAATAAAAAATCCTCGCGCATTCCACAGTGTCAACGAACGATGAACGTCGACCCAGCGGCATTCGTTCTGGAAGGATCAAAGCCGAAAAGTGTCGGCTCAATCGAGGAAATAAATAACGTCGGCGCAACAAACTTCGTCCCCGGTTGAATCACGCTTTTAATACCGATCGATCATAAATTCACCGATATCGAAGGGTTAACAGCGTCCATCAATACGCTCGCGGGCGTCGACGCCGGCGTCGTTCACCATTCGCGGGTTCTCATGGTGTCCGGGCGCGGAGACGCGTCGCGTCGCGCTAATGCGCCCGAAAACGAGCAAAACGGAGGAAACGAATCGGACACGGGCTCGAATGGCTCGCGGATCCCGCCTGAAAGTGACTCGTGATTTGTTGACCCAGTGGACAGGCCAAACATCGGCCCCATGATGGATCGCCGTGGAAAAGGGAGCCTTATCGGGCCATCCGAGGATCGATTCAGCCGCGTGTAAGACTCGGAAACGTTTCTCTGGCCGCGGCGCGGAACGCCGTTGCGTTTTCCGCCGCATAAATGCAACAACCGCGAATTCCGGCCGTGCATTATTCATCCCGCTGTCCGGCAGACAGTACATACGATTAATTTTCGTTTCGTTTCGTCCCGAAAAACCGCGAGGAAAATACAACGCGTTCCACGAGCCCTCCACGTCCAGTCTTTCCCTCGTTTGTCAGACCGATCGAATCCTCGTAACGAAACCAGCGTTCTGTTATCACTCGATCGAGCTTTTAATGGCTCGTTCCCTACCATGTCGGACGGTGTACATGGACGACAATGTTCTTTCACCGGATTTCGGAACAGATTTCGCGACGCGTTCGAGCGAAATCTATTTAATCGGTGTACCGAGGATATTGTCTATTTATTAGAAAAAGGAGGAACTTTCATGAGAATAGGTTATAGTATTAATTAACGAATACAAGGAGAGTATACTACTTCTTTTTATCCCAGTATCTATCCTTTTACATCAATATTTTGTAACTTTTTGATTTGTAACATGTAACGTATTAATGAATCTGGTATGAGATTTCAATATTTAACAATATGTCCAAGGTGGCTTATATGTAATGTTATGTGCTGTATTAATTACTAGTGATGAAACCTGTCACTGTAATCGAATAATTACACCATCACGTAAACAATTGTGTTAATCTGCTTAACATGGATAATCGGAGTTGCACTATATTTGCAATTTGAAACAGTAAAAATATTAAAAGAATAAAAGGGGACATTAGAATATCTATCACGCAATATAATTAAAGAATCAATTCCTATCGTTGCCTTGAACTTTGCAGTTGCAATTTTCTTGACTGTTTCGAAGTTGCAGCATTTTTTAGGGCAATCAGCGCGTTAATGACGCGTTGTTAATCCCCTCCCCTCTCCGAACAACCAGCCACGAAGAAGAACAACATCAGAGATTCCACAATGTAATTAGAGAACACACCGTCCCCCTTTATCGGCATACTGTTGAATCTTCGACAATGGATCATTAATTTCTGTGTGCATTAACTGCGGGAGGGGCGCGAAGTGAATTGAAACGCTTGTGCGCCCTTTCGAATCGCATCCGGTTGTAAGCAGAGTCACGAGTGAACGGCCCGCGGGAATTCGTTTCGGAACAGCCACATTATTTTGACGCCGAATAGAAAATCTTCGGGTGCGCGCAATATTCGAGGGGGAATATCGTTCCGATTTCAATTTCGCAAATTGAAAATCACGAATATCAATCGTTCGCGCGATTGCAATTTCCTTTCGAATAATACGGCAACAATAACCGCCGGGCGGCGGCGTTGTTACACCGTTTTTTCCTTCGTTTTGGCCGGTTCCCGATTTTTACATCCGAAAGTTTACATCGTCATTTCCCGGGAACGGGATTTCGGGGCAGCTTGACCCTGCGCGCCGGTTTAAACCGGCTTCCGGCGCGAATAATCGGACGAAAACTCGGCAACTTTTCCGAGTGGTTTTCGGCGCGCACGCGTCCTGGGGGCCGGCCAGCCTCGCGATACCATTCGATTGTGTTCCGGTACACACCGGCGGGGCTGCGCCTAGCCGTCGGGAAAAGAGGCGAGACCGAATTCCCTAGCGACGCGATAATAAAAAAAAAGCGTCCACATAAAATCGGACACCGAGCGGTTTTCCGGTCCCGATTTAAAAGCAGCGTGAATCATTTGTCACGTTCCCTGCGCCGAAAGATCCAGCCGAATACGTGAAAAAATAACGGCATCAAAACCGACTGCGAATCCGAGATCATCGCACCGCTCGTTTTCCACCGCGAACGATTTCGCCGCAGAAATTCTTAATAATTGCCCGTTTAATTACGAGACATAATATCGGTCAATCAATAAACGTCCAATGAATCGCCGAGGAATCCTCCGCCGAATAATTTGCTCGCTTCCTTCTATTTTTCCGGAAGGCGTTGATGCCGATTAACGCGTTCCATCGTTAATTAAACGATGCCAGCTCGCGGCTAAACGGTCGAATCGTCTCTGGATTCCGGACAGAGGACTTTCGCTTTCACCGATTTGCCAACCTCTTGTCTCGCACTCGCGCTCGGTCCGTTTCCTTCCTTCTCCCCATTCTTTGGGTCGGATGCCTGTTCCTTCCCGGAGCATACCTCGCGCATTTAGTAAGCCGTGAAAGTAAAAGAGTTCCTTCTAAGCGCAAAGTGGTCTCTCATCTTTGAAATGCCTGGCTACTTTCCCTCTGTTTTATACGCGGCCGTTCGCCCGCCCCTTTCTTCTCCAGCCAGCCTTTTTCCCCTCGCCGTCTTGCTCCTCGGATAGTTTTGTTTCGTCCTTGTCCGCCCTCTCGACGGCGTCGACGTCGACGACGACGGCGGACGACGTAACAGGAAAACGAACATTTTGTTTAGAGAGCGCGAGCGCACTCGGTCGAGTGTAATCTTAATGAAAAAAGCCTCCTCCCCGCTTTCGCGCCTTTCTTCGGGCCGTCCCTTACGTAATTAAAATTCCGACGACGCCCCGCGCCTCCCCGCCAGATAAGAACTAGCCCTTCCAGCCCGACTGCGTTATTGCACCGTCCCGGGAAAACCTTTTCTTCTCCGTTCTACCAAGTGCGCGCGAGTTATTCCGCGCGGAAAGCGATCCGCGCGATTCCGCGTTTCGAGGATTCCTGCAGCCGCTCTTTTCCGCTGCTAAATTATTTTTTCGATGCTTCGTTATTGCCTCGCCGGCCCTTTGATCAGTCGCTCGATGCGTAACGAGATTGCTTTCGCGAATTGAAAATAGAAGCTGTCGCGAGCCTTGCCCGTTTTGCGAGAAATTTTACTCTGCTCGGAACGGTAACTGTTCTTAACCATTGGATGGGATCCGTTTTGAAACGTTTTATAAAAATTCTATGGTTTTACATAGACGGTATACATTGTTAATTGTAAAGTTTATAAATTTTTTATTTATTAAGCAAATTTAGGTGAATAGGAAATACGAATTGTCTTCTTCTACTGAATTATTGTCACTCTGTACTTCTTTGTCAAGCCAGTCTCGATAACTTTTGCACTAATAGTTACTTATCTTGCTGATTTGCATTATATTTATACATAGATTACAGAATTTTCAACAAAATATAAATTTGTTGTATCAATTTTACGAAATATTATATTGATTTATACCACCTCAATATAATTTACGTAATTTGAAACGAGCGGATATAGAAACGCAATCTGTGAACATAAATTTACTCTGACATATGAAGTTAATTAAATTTTAATGAAATGAAATGAGATGTTTTATTTTTTAATTTTACTAGTAACGTTTATTTATTCCCCCAATTTAACCAGTCAGCTGTTTTTTACGAGTATATTCGTCGATGTTGCCAATTCTCCGTGACGAGTATACTCGTCGAAACAGCTAACTGGCATTCACTGGTCACAAAGCGTCGGAAATCATTGTAATCACTATTTCTGCGTTTCTGAAACCGACAGAATTTCTGAAGTCCGATAAATTTTTCCGGGACGAATGGAACGATCCGGCAGCCAGGCACAATAAATATTCGAGGGCATTGTCGCCGTTAGAATTTAATCTCGCAAAGAATTCGAACTGCACGCGGGCAACTGCAGACACATTTTCCATCACGGCGCGCACAATTTCCGTGAAAGGTGGCTCGTTCTGGGAACAAGTTAGTCGCAGGAGGAGCCGACGTGTCACAGGCAGAGGAGATAAACTCGACTGGTCGGAAAAACCTGTAAAGCACTGCTCCGTGGGAACTGTTTGACGCTCGCGACCGTCGGAAGATGAGATTTCAGGCTTTGAGACTAAGATTTCGACTTTCTTTCCCTTTCGCCCGTGTCCACGGACCACTCGAACGAATTCGTCCCCTTTGACGGAGAAAGGGGCCGGGTCCATTCGCCGGGTCGCGGTTCGGTACAATATTTCGAATTCGAGGATTGTTCCGTTTGCTCGTGAAAGCAAAACTCTTCTCGTCGGCGACAGGGTTACGGGAAAAAATGTCGCGACGGGTCTTGGGAACAGACAGACGAACTGTGAATCGTCTTGGGCTCGTCCGTGACGGAGCTTTAAGAGATAGAAGTCTGCTGGGCTAGCTTTCGATCTCGCACACTTTGAAAGCTTTGCAAGCGATGCGGACGTTCGTTCGCGATTTTCTGCTTTAATCATTGGTATAGTGATGCTTCCTGTATCGATGTGAGATTGGTGTCGAATAGATACATTGGAAATTAATGTTACGAAGCTCTTTACATGAGAACGGCGGAGTTTATGATAAAAAATGTAATCGAGTACGTTTAGTACTATTCATAATTTTGTTTATCAATTTTTGTATAAATTTTTCTGAGATGCCTCTTTTAACAGGTTACGCTTTTCGCAGCTCTAAATGAATCATGTAAAAATTTAAATTAAATGTCAGTAATTAGATAATTAAATAGTATGCTCTAGATTTAAATACAGATCATTATACTCGGAAATAAAGTTAAGCAAACTTCTGTTACACTAGAAACAACAGAAAGAATGAAAAAAGAAACAAAAAAAGAATCTTATAAAAATTATAAGCATCGCTCGTAGAAGAAGAATAAAAAAGTAAAAAATGTGTCAAATTGTGAAGATCTACGGATGACTGCTAATTACATGGATACTGGAGGTGTTCATTTATTTTCAAAGAAATTACTACCTGGTCCGCACGATCAGGTTTTTCATTGACTATTCATCCGCAGTGCGTTCATTAAACCAATGCAAACCGACGCAGAGTTGATGGGCAATCCCCCTTCCTTGTTACACTTTTCTTTGGACCGTGTAGAAATTACTGGAGCACGGTTATTCCGGCTCGTTCGGTGGAATTGTAGAATTCCGACCGATAGTCGGGGAACGGACGAGCACGCGCGACCGAGACCACGATCAGCAATCTATAAAACAAAGCCTTAGTCGATTGTTAGATCCAATGGATACAGGTTCGATCGAACGTAGGGTTGATGAAAAAAAGGACCATCAAACCGAATATGTTTCGAGCGAAAACCATTTTGCTTGTCCGGCCAGATAAATTACCTGCCTCGTTACTTCTCCCATGCTAGGCAGATTTTATTCGTTACGAAATCCTGGACAGATGGGTCTGGAACGATTTCACACAGGGTGGTCGAAAAGTTGCGCTGGAAATTCTACGTGTTCGCGTTTGGTACAGGTAACCCTCTTGTAACACTGTAGATAAGTTCCTAGAAAAGTCATATTATCCAGTGCTAAGTACAATATTGTACAAAGGTTGTTCGCAATTTTCTTATGGTGTTAGTGCGAAATCATCTTATAGAATGTCGTATTATAAGAGGGCTACATTGCAATATATTTCGTCCCTTGTCGGACGCAATTATCGATTGCGATTGTTGAAGGAATATGCCGTTTTAATTGCAATTCTAGCAGGTGTAACTATGGCTGATTCAATCCACCGTCAGGGATTAGTAAAGCTGGGATCGTGCGATTGTTTCGTCTGCCCATGGCTGACGGAATCTGCTTGGAGACTGTGCGAGGTAGAGCTCGTTAGGATGTGTCAGTTGTATCACGCTGCTTGTCTGAATCTACTGCAGTCAGTAACATGCTGCGTATTAATTTACCATCATTAACAATGTAGCGCGCGAGCGTTATGGAATACTCCGGCTGGTGCATTTAATCAAAGAAGGAGTAATTTCAATGCCGATTGCGAGGTCGAGCAGGGAGCAAATCGAATCGGAGACGTGGAAAGAAACACGACGACAATGTCGCAGTGGATGCGATTGTGAAGGAAGACAACGATTTCTCGGTCTAATCGAGCTGCCATTTACACTTCGAGATACACGGGAACGGCGTCGCGGACGGTGGACTTCTTCGCGACTGTTAACGACGCGTCGATTAATTATTAATTAAACGGCCGGGTCGCGCGAACGATTCGTCGGCGGCGCAATTACGCGGCTCGCGAAAACGCTAGGATCGCTGTGTTCCATGAAAATACAAATTACAACAGGCGTGGAAAGCGCGGCCGGGATGTGCCAGCCTTCGATTCTCCGAGATGACGCGCCGGTTATTCGGCCGATCGAGGTTTCGGTTCATTAGCGAGATAAATTTCGCCGCGTGCGAATGACCGCCGCGCCTATCGTTTCACAATTTCCATCGGCGCGAATTTATTATTTCCCTCCCCGCGTCCCGTCGTTCACCGAATATTCTCTCCTGACGAGCTCCGCCCGTAAATCGTTGCGAGAGAGTCCTGCGAAGTGTCCAATTACGCTCGCCCCGGGAATTTAATACCGAATTTTCCGTTTTATCGCCCGGCCTGTATTGTCTGGCGAGACCGTGGCGTGATCGATAAAGGCGGTCATCAACGGGAACCCGGAGACGTGACTCCGATCGCGAAGAATGGCCGTGTGCAAGGAAAAATCCTGGACTCACCAATTAAATTGTGGGACGTCGCCGCCATCTGGCCGCATCCCCGCCGTGGCATGTCGATAAAATCATTCGAGAGGTCATCTAATTGCTTCCCTGGTCGCTGGGACGCGACGGGCGACGCCTATCGACCGCCTCCACGACGACAACTCGGCGATCAGAAAAATAGGGGGCGACGGAGGGACCCTCGATTTTCCGCGAAAAAGCATCGCGAGAAGATTTCCTTCCTGCGACGTGTCTCCGGCAATTTCCAAACTGAAAGTTCCGGCGCATTTAATGGCCTAGCTCCGAGAGAAGCGCTCGCAATTAGAAAGTTTTTCGAAACGGCAATGGAGACTGGACAATTAAGACGGGAAAATTGGAATTAAAAATTTCAACCATGGAACCGCGTCGCGCTGCTTCCGGTCCGCGAGATTCTCGAATTTCGGCGAAAGAAAAACACAGAGAGGAGAGAGAGAGAGAGAGAGAAAGCTTTGTTATAGTACCCTGGGAGAACTCGTTGATATCTGGCAGGAAAGCTCGCTGGGAAATTTGACAGGAACCTCGCGCAAGTTTCCATTAATTATACCGACACTGAATCCTCGCGATGTCAGTATTTTCTTCGATGGAAACTGGGTCATGTTGGACTAGACGGCTGTATAGTATTCTTATGCTACAAACTGATGCACTCGATGTTACTCATCTTTCTTTAGAGAAATCCGTAATCGAAATATGGTTTCAGAAACTGGAAAGGAAAATGGTTAAGATGGAGCATGACTTATTAAATTAACTTAACATTTATTGAATAAGATATATTAAATTTATTTATCGAAAAATAGATAAAATAAAGAATTAAAAAAATTCGTATGTCTCATTCGATAAATGTAAAGTGAATTAATTGGTCAACCACAGTGCTACACTATCTTATTAATACTACGCGAGGAGATGTATATCGTAAATCTTGACCACCCAAACGAAAGAACTAACTATTCTGCGAACATTTGCACATTTATAAGAGCATTTCCATTTCGGTCCATAGTAGAACGCAGTAGCCTACGTTCCGGCGAATTAAAACGCTAATAACCGGCGAGCGATATTTATTGGACAGCCTGCGCGAGGGTTCGAGTGGAATCCATTCGGTGTCCCAGGTCGTTCCGTCTCTTTCGGTTCGTCGTTGCGCCTTTCGCCGTTGCCGCAAAGCCGTCCAAACTTTTACGGGTCCCGGGCAGAGTCCGGCAGCGCCGCCATTGTTTCCCAAACAGGGGTTGTTACCACTTTTATGAGGGAGATTTCGAGCTTACCGGGCCAGATAAGTTCGGTGCGCTCGTCGCTTAATCGGCCCGAGCTGGGTCCTCTCCTCCGCGCCTTCGGCTCTCTTTGCAGTCGCAGTTCCAGCCCGGCGGGTTTCGCCGGTTCGGAATCAAGTGATTCCAAGGATCAACCGAAACTGGCTGTTCCAGCTTCCGGGAGCCGGACTGTTTACGAGGCACGGGATTCCGCTTCCATTTCGCGCGACGGGAATATGGAACGTTGAAACGCGGGAATGGAAATGAACGCCGGATAATGCTATCAGACGGTCACGCCGGCCAGAGAACGGCCCCGGGACTCTATTAATTCATTTTTCCCGCCGCCGGAGTTTCCCGGGGCCGAATTATTATTCGCCGCGATTAAACTATTCGAATCGGCCGTAGCGCGCGTCGCGTGGCGAAAGTTGAAATTACGAAGCCGCCGGAGCGAAAAGTAATCCGGCGCGTCTGTGGCCGCCGACACGGTTCAACGTCGGTGATCCTAAGCGACTTTAAATAATTCTTCCCGCTTCTTCTCGCACGGGACGGCTTCGGGCTATCCGCTCTGGATTATTCAAAGTAGAAAGAAGCGCGCGGATCGAGAGATAGCGAGCTTTCCTCGCGCCGGGTTATATACACGCGCACGTAAAAGGAAGACGCGATCCTGTGAAACTCTGTATGACCGACGTTTCCGGTGTCTTTCCGTTCGTCCGGCACCGGTCGTTCATTTTACGAGAGGCACCGATCTCTCTCTCTCTCTCTCTCTCTCTCTCTCGTTCTCTATCCCTCTCTCCATTTCGTCAAGCTGCCCCCTGTCCGCTTGCAAATACACCGGGACCCGGCCTCGTTTGCCTTTATGTCGCTCTAACGTATTCCGTTTCGCCGAGCACGACGATTCTATTTAGAAAGACGAACCCTAGAGCCACCGTTACGATCACATTTTATTACGGAATAATAATGGAACGCCCGGAGAAATCGTGAGAATTGCCAAGGTGTTGGCGACGGGACCATTCGATGGGGAGAATTCTGTTGGGAATCGGAGGGTGCCGGTGAAGGGTTGAAAAGTGGTCGATGAACCGTGGCTGTACTTCAACTGTTTCAATGGCTGCGTGGAAAATTGATTTTCGTTTCTGCCGGTTTGATTATGATTGAGACCTGCGGATCGTTGCGCAACGTGAAAGGTTATCTACGATTTTAACTCCTTGCGCCATGATCCTTTATGGTCTGTAATATTAATTAAGCGCTTCTGATATTTCTTCTTTCATGTGTATCTTTTAATACGTACTTATTTTTGCTATACACAGAGTTCGGGGTCTAGAAATCACAGACATAAAATTAGATCGTCCATGGATCATCGAGAAATGGAAGACGAAATTTATTTTTTAATAAAAGCGCCGTTCATCGCGCGTCTCTCGATATTATAAATTTCGTGCACCGAAAACAAAGGGCACGGAGACCATAGATCCATCCCTGCCTCGACGCGAAACGTATTCCGAGATTCCTGAAAGACGGAAACGCCTCGGCGGAAGTCGATTACGGGCGGAGAAATGGTAGACGCAGGAAGTTTCTACATTTTGACAGATTTCAGCCTGTAGAAACTTCGGCAGTTCTAATTACGCGGAAGCGGCTCGAAGAATGCCGCTCGAAGTTTAATCGGAGAAATAATTACAATATTATGGCCCCATTACTCTCTAACAAGTCAATTAAACCCATTCCCATCGGAAGCTGCGGCCCATCAAAGTGCAGGCTCTGTAAATTACATCGTGATCGATACAGAGAGCCGGAGACCTCCTTCGGAGACCTTCTTCGGAGACGGCCGTCCGGTCTTTCCGACGAGCACCGATCCGAGCGGCATCGACAACGAAGAATAAATGGCGGAAGCGGGCGACGGCGATAGGTGGAAAGCGATAAATAGCGGAAAACACGGCTGCCGGAGGGAAAGGGGGCCGCTGCAATTTATTCATTGACACCCGGAGCATTTTAGACAATGAAACAGTATCGGCGCGGACCTCCCTCTTTTTTTTTTCGCCGGCCAAATATCGAATCGAACAGGAACGCGTCGGGCCGCGGCAAAACTGGACCGGGTTCTGGGCGGCGCGCGGGGCGAGCCGGTTTCATTTAAGCGTATCAACCGGGGCGACTGCGGGCCGGTGTTCCGGCCCGGGGCTGGAAACGCGACTTCGCTATCGAACAGTTCTCATCCCCGATTAACTTTAACACCGGGACCGGATCCGAACAGGCTTCCGGCTGCCGGCCCTCCCAACGCGGCGCTGCATAAAAATTTCATCGAATGGCATCGGTTAGCGCTCCGAGAGACTAACGCGCGCGTAATGAAAGCGCTACACGTGCCGCGAGAAATAACGATCGGCCCCCCGCCCCTCCTCCCTCCACCCCGTCCTACCCCCCGCGACGGGGGAGAGGGAGGACCGAGAGAAGCGCCGCCGTTTTTTCCAGGTCTTTTTTCGCTCCCATCTACCGCGGGGAATGAAAATGAACTTCGACCGGGCGGCAACCCTCCATCGACGTGCCCCGAAATATTTCGGTAATTGATATTTCGGGTTCGGCCGCCGAGCTGTCGTTTGTTTCACACCCCCGAGCACCCCCGCGCATTTCACCGGCGGGGCTCGAAATAGGAGCACGCCTCTCTCGCGCGCCGATGAATTTCCCAAACCGATCGGATAGAATCAGCCTCTTTTCAACGGGAGAGCGCGTATCGCCGCGAATTTTCTTTTATCGACTTGATGGCGTTATCGGATCGATATTTAACTGTCATAGAAAATTCGATGGTCTTTGTGGCCGGGGATTTCATTGGTCGGCTGTGCTCTCGCATGGTTTCCGGGCACCGGGATTCATTAGCGCTGCTCGTCGTCGGAACGACGCGTCACGAGCCATTGTTCTTATTTCCAGGATGAAACGCCGGCTATTCGGCCTGCTAACGCGGTCTTCTCACGCTAAAGCGATCTTTCGGTTGTTTCGGATTAACGTCGGTGCGGTCGAATTTGTATTTGGCATCGGTAACGGCTGATGAAACGACTCTGTAAGCTCCTTTGCAATTGTGCGCTCTATTGCAACATGCCTTCTATTCTTGTCGACGATGAAATGCTTCGGATTTTTTAACGTTTGTTAAAAATTGATCAAATTACCCTCGTTAATTCCTAAGATGTTTGTCACAGTACGTTTTTCACTCCCGATTTTAGAGGATGCAGGAAATGTCTATAAAAACATAAAGACATTTAATAAAATGCAAAGTAGCCAAAAAGGCAAGTACAAGGAAATCTTTTTAATTCAAGCATTAAGTTTTCTAGTAGTCGGAACCGACACGAGAAAAATTTCTGGGGGTGAACATGAATCCGTCTCCAGTATATATCTATGATTTTTATAGCATAGTAATCTCTGATATAGTATTCCAGTAACAGTGAGAGAGTCAAAATTCTTGAAATTATCCTCGGGTGGACACGCGATGTGGGACGCGTACCATTAAGTTTGCAGACTCATGGGGCAGCTTTTCTCGAAACTGGGATCAATGGGGTCGGCTTATCGAGGCCGATCAAAGCGAGAATATACAAGATGGGAAGAGAGAGGTAGAAATAGGAAGGAGAAGGGTCGGTAATGAGAAACGAAAGGAGGGACAGAATTCAGCTCATAATCTCCGTAACAAGCGCCCTCTTCATCCCTCTTTTGCCACCGGCCTGCTGAGGGGTCCTCTTCAATAAATCACGTGCTCCAACACCGTGTAAACAGGGCTGACTTAATAAATCTAATTATCTGCGGACGGAGAGAGCGTCACGGCTCGGAAAAATAATTTATCGTCGAGAATATTCGGTGCCGATATCTGCTGCCTCTTGCTCGATCGACTTCGAAACTGTCCGTGGGGTAATTTATTACCCCGGAGCGTTCTATAAAAAAAGGGGAGCCTGTGGAAATACACAGTTTTAATCGCTGTTGTTTCCGTCCGTTCTCCGAACTATCATAAAAGTAGGATCACGTGTTGGAGAGCCGTTTTGTCTTCTTAATAAGATTATCTCAGGTTTTTAATGAAATCGTACTACACTGTCAATGTCATAATACCGCGAGCATAAATTCCGTTCATCGATGTACGCTGCTTGGCTCTCGACGCGGAACTCGCTGGAAATGAAACCGGATTTTTAAATGACTCGAAGGAGCATCAATTGCGCGCCGAGTCATTTACTTCGCCACCTTCCGCGCGTCTCCGCTCTTTCTATACAGGGTGTCCCGGAATAACGATATTTTCTGTACTGGTGTGGTACTTAAAGGGAACGAAAGAACTTCATACAAACGTGTATCGTATTCTACCTCGTCTACGAGATATACCGCCTTTTGTGGAATAATTAAACTGTAATTCTATAATTAGTTTTATGTATTTATGACTTAAATGGGTAATAAAAGTTGAAAATGATAAAAATATTAAAAGGTCTTAAGGACGTGTATTTAATAACGTTAACAAGTTACAAACAATGCAATAGTGTCTCTAAATTATTGCAAACTTTTGACTGTAGTATATTTGACACATCCATTTTCGTCATAAATATAAAAAGTCTAGTAAACAAATCAAAAATATCTCGCGAACATTATATATTTATATGAACTTTCTCTATTCTCTTCACACGCTGAAATATTGCTCATTCCTTTCGGAACACCCCGTATATCCTTGTTTCCCGTTCGATTCGAAGCTGCGCGATCTCTCGCCCTTTTTCCCCGAAAACTTCCGGGGAACTTCCTGATTAGGGATTTGATAGCGGTTTTTATGGGTCCGGCTCGAAGGAATACGAGGCGTGCAATCGCGGCGAACCATCTTCGGATTCCAGCGCCTCTTCCCCAATCGATTATCCCATCTTCGCGCCGGATTAAAATTCGGAGCCCGATCCGTGGCCGTTGTTCTCAGCCCACAAATAACCGAGAGCGGATCGAGGTTCGGCTGGCGCAGCTCGCGCGGACTCCACCGATTGACCAAACACCGGATTCGGGATCTCCTCGAGCAACGAGCGCCGCTCTCGTTCAATTAACCGGCTAATTAAAGTGCCGTTACGGCGCGAGAACCGGCGGAGCAGAAGAAATGTTATTCGGAAGAAGCAACGCAAGCAGCCCCGGCGAAAGGAGGGGGCGGGGCCGGGTTAAATTTGGAAGTAAGTGGAACGAAGTCTCGGGGCTGTTGGAAGATCGTAAAGGAAGTCTGTTATTTGGGGTCGGCGCTGCAGCCTCGGCTCGGAAGTCGAAGCGAAGCCGAGGTTGAAGGACCTCGAACAGCCCGTAAGACCGGAGTCGGCGTCGCAAACAATTCCGTGGAACGTTCGCAGCCACGTTAATTCCCGGAGTTGCGTTCTAATAAAAGTAATCGAGAAGTTTGGCGCTGCGAGGAAAGTAATGTCGTGAAGCCAATGGGGCTGCGGGGGAGCAAAGGGTAGCAAACTCCGCGGTGCAAACGCAGACTATCGAGTCGACCGGTCCTTGCCCGAGCTAAGTTTCGCAGTCGAGGGCGGCCGGAGGATCTGCGGGGGTGGAGGGAGCCGCGTCTGGCTGAATGCCGATGCATCGTGCGGCGAGAATGAGCCGAGGTGTACGTACCCGGTCCTCGACGCGAAAGAACTTAGGCTGTCATCTGGGAATCGGAGTAGCTCGAGAGTTCCTCGCTCCGCCGGGTTCTCCCGTCTCTCCGAAGCTTTCAATTATCGAGCAGAACGTTAGGCTACCGGGAAATTCTTGGTCATTTATACCGTACCAAAAATGGCAGGAAATTGGTAAATAAAGGACGAAGTACTTATTCAGCCTTCAAAATTAGTTTCGACGTCTTGGTTTCGGTCTTGGAAGCGTTTGTTAAACATTCAAGAGGCGTGCAGGAGATTCAGCTAAATTTGTTTCAGAACTTTCAAGCTTATTTTAAGCTGTCTTTCTTATTTCATCGTAGACTTCGAGGGGTGATTTAACCCCCGAAATATTTAATTCAGTGTATGTCCTATTTTTTGGTCGTCCGTAACATACTTCCGAAGCAAAGCAATTCCACCTTTCGCACAGAATATTGTCCACTTACGTGCAAAATATTTATGCACCGCGGGACTCCGAAATAAGAAATTCCGGGTACATTTTCCCCATAATCCGATGAAACAGAATCAATTATTCTTCCCGTGAAAAGGCTAGATGTTCGTCGACGGTGACACCGTATTTCGTCGAGTTCCTCTGCAGCTCCACTCTGTCTCGGCCGAAACAATTTTTCGGCAAGATTTAATATGCTCTTCTCGCGGGAGCTGTATATCTTTCCGGAACGACGCTAAGATTGCCAAGCGATGCGGGAAAACGGTAAACCGGGTGAACACACAGACGGCGGAGTAGTTTCTCGCGTGGAAAAGTTCCGAAGACGGGCACGGCCGATTCATCATCGGTGTCTTAATATTGAATATTCGTACGCGCACGCGAGCCCGGAGGAGCCGCGTGGAAATCACCGCATACAAATGCCGGGTCCGACTGCGTTGCAGCGGCGCGATTAAAATAACCGTAAAGCGTCGCGAGATGGGAACGTTCGCCGAGACTCTGAAATAATTTCTCGTCGAGGATATCGAAAAACGAAAATAGCTGGCGATATTAAATTCTTCTGTGGGTTTTATGGAGCGGCGGTCATTAGCGAAAGTAAAGGAAGACCACGCGAGTTAGCAGATTTAATGCAGAGCCCGGTACACTCTCTGAAATTGGCCAGAGAAAAGAATCACGATGCTTATTCCGTTTCCAGGCGATTCACCGTGCTCGAGAGAGAGAGAGAGAGAGAGATACAGATAGAGAGATAGATAGATAGAGAGAGGGAGTCAAGGGAAAATTCCAGGAATTCCTCGACCATTTTTGTACATGAAATTAATCCGTGATAGATCTCTGCCGGCGATCGCCGGGAGCGGAGAGTTTTCGCGGAAGTTCCGTTGTTGAATATCCGTATAATTCGAGGGCTTCCTTTGCTTTATGAAACTGTTACGCGCCTCGAAATTGAACTCCGTTCGCGGAAGCCGCGGTCTACATATTAAACGGCCTTGCACAGAGAACGCCGCAAAGATAGTCCTGCCAACTTAAAAACGAATATACCTCTCGGTCCCATGTAAAATTCACCGGTGTTCGAAGCGCCGGTTCCCGAACGATCCCGCGGAGGACCCCGGGCCAAAAAGCGAAGCCCCCGAGCCCGACTTTTTCCCAGCGATCTATCAACGAGTCCCTAATTCCGCGCCCGGGAGGCGAAACGTCGCGTTTTACGGCCGAGACTCCGCTCGACCGTTTCGCCGTTATTCTCGCAACGTTTTCCCGCGCGCCGGGACTTCCATTACGCGAAATTACCCAGAACAAAGTAGCCGAAAGGGAAAATCGCTGGCAAAGTGGAAGACGTATTAATTCGAGATAAGTAACGCGGTGAAGTAATTCCTCAAAGTAAGAAGCGAGGGCCGGCCGAGAGGGAGACCCGTGTAAAATAGGGGACCGAGACGTTTCGTGGGCGCGAGGGCGGGCGAAGGACGGGGGGAGGAAGCGGCGATAAAGACGGGGGCGTAAAGTTTCCACGGGAAGGATGCATCCTCTCCGGGTCTCGAATGGGAAGAATTTCTGTTAGGAGCGCTTCAACATTGTCGGTCTTTCCCCCGGTAACGATTGCATTCATCTCGAGCGACGTTTTTAAGGGGTGGCGCGGCGGAAGGGGCGGAAGGGGATGCGACCGGGGCGGTGGGAAAAGGCGAACGGAGGGATGGCTGAGGGAAATGATCGATCGCGTTCTCCACGGTCAGATTAAGGGAGAAAGAAGGGAATCTTCGCCGGGAACGGGGCGGTGGAAGGGTGCCATTTAACTTGTTAAAACTCCGTTCCGCGGCGGAACTGTTTTACGGTCCGTATATACGTGATTTCGCGGGACTGGAAAAAGAGAGAGGGATAGAGAGAGAGAGAGAGAGTGGAGAGAGAGGAGAGAGAGAGCGAGAGAGAGGCGAACGTCTCTCTGAACCACGCTCGCGCCGGATAACGACGTTCGCTACGGGGAAATTTTATTTCCAACGCGAGGGTAACGTCGAGATGACGGGGCCCTTATGCACCTTGTCGACGAGCGAATCTGACAAGGCCGGGGGAGGGAGCTAGACGACACGAGCAGGAAATACGAGGACTCGAGAGGAAGGGTAAAGTCGCGGGAAAAATTGGTACCGGAGACGGGGAACAAGCCGGAACAAAAGAATTTGAAAATAGGACGCAGGTAAATTGACTGAGAGATAAGATCGGAGGCTGCGAAAGCGGAAATGGGAAGGCGCGAGAAGTGCTTCCAAGGCTTTCATGGATGATTAATCTGCCCCCGATGATTCATCATGTTAAAGAAATATTCAATATTTCGTATTCGAAAGTACCACGATGAGTGTATCGACATAATTTTTATATTTAATTTATTTGTCGAAACATGTATACGACTGAACACCCACTTTTATAATAACAAAAATTATAGCATAGCTTGCATCGAATAACGGAGAATCAGTGGTACAGGTAAATTTATAAAGAGGTGTTCCGAATCGAGTAACATCGCTATTCTTGTTAAAAAATAAATTTGTGATGTATAGGGTGTTCAGAAAAAACTGGTTATGTCAAGGTTAGTTCTAAAAAAAATCAGTTCGAAAAATAATACTATTGAACATAATAATAAATCGAAGCGTCTGGCCATGACATATCAATTCCACTACTTTCCATACCGCAAGCCACGCGAACCCGACGCATCTAGCTAGTAATTTCTCTCAAAAGCGTGTCCTTAAAAGAAAACCTTTTTTTCCATTTGTTGCGAATATTCGGAACATCCCGTATATAAATCCCGCGAAGCACGAGGACCTGTGAAATTAAGGACCCACTGTATAATTTCGACTACAAAGCAGATTATATGAACCCCCGACGTTTCATAAAGCAGCGAAGGCGCGAAATTGACTCGAAATTTCAAGACACTTCGCTAGCTGTTTTTAAATTTCCCGGAGCTTGAAAGTTGAGAATTTAATATAGCCTGATTTAACTAATTCCGAAGTCGGCTGCGCCGGGACGGGGCAGGATTAATATTCCCCGGCGAAGGGAGAGGCAAATGTTGAAACGATCGGAGAGGTTATTACAGGCAAGTTGAGACCGGACCGCAGACGCGCACGTAGTGATTCGTCGCCGCGATAGCAGGGCCATTCGCGTCCGCAATTACGATGATCGAAGAACTTCGATGGAATCGTCCTCTCCCCCGTCAGTCGGCAGCCGTGCGATCGTTTCGAGTTTTCCAACATCTGCAGCGGCGCGGCTGCGAATGAACGAGATTTCGACACTCATGTCGAACCCTAACGAGGAAATCGAGGGTGAAACGACGTGAAACTTCGCCCTGGAACTCCGGAACGATACCCCCACGGCTTTCGGGACCCTCGCCGACCGAACTCTTGATCCCACGTAATTTTATCCGATCCTTATCTAATTACAGTAAACGATTTCTGATCGGGGATTCGGATAATTCGGGTTGCACCGGGTAAACGATTTCGGCCCGTGATTCGTCCCGAGTCCTTCGATTGGGATCATCGGCGCTCCGATAATTTCCTTTTATTTCGAAACAAGATTTTCGTTTTGCAGACACCACAGTTTCTACCATATCTTCTGTGCGTTCGCAGCTTCCACGTGCTGTAATCGATTATCGGAATTTTTGACGTTTGCGTTCTCTGTTGGACAATGTGTTCCATATTTAACGAAAGGAAATTATTGATAATTATGATACTTTTAAAATATAACAATATCTTTTTTTAATATCTGTATCGGTACAATTATTTGATCTATTTAAGCAGTGTAATTATTCTTGCAATCTGATAATCTACTTACTATGTTGTAAAAGAATACTTAAATAAATACGCAAATAATTGAACTATACTACAATTTCGTGAGGGTGTTTCGTAAGTGTGTCCAAATCATTATTTTGCCAATAAAGCGAAAAGTTATGAAACAATAATCATTAAATAATACTTACTGTAAACACTAGAAAATCGTCTTTCGTTTTCTCCCGAAAGAACGAAATTGCTTTCCGAACAGTCCAATACGTGTTTGGAACTTGAGAAATAAAATACACAGACCCGACGTCGTCGCTATAGTTTATAGTTCCTACCCGTTCACAAAGTCTTAAGTCGAAGACGTACTTAATTTGAGTACACTCGAGTATTATCGTCTCAGAAAGTACTTTTGTTCCCGGGCTATAGTTAGCCGGGTCCCGCGAGCACGGTTCCCCGAAATCTCGTTTTCCTCCGTTGACCCGTCGATTTTCCCCGAGAGATGTCGACTGCGCAATCGGAAATGACGAGATTTGACGGAATTTAGTTTTGATGCGATGCTCCGCCCCGTGGAAATCCGGCAAAGGGAGTAACCGTGCGATATCTACGCGACGCCTCCTCCTCCTCCCTCCCTCCCGCCACCCTCGATATCGTCTTTCTTTCCGTCCTGATCTTTTCCGTTCGATTCCGGGGGCGCACAAATCGAATCGAAAGTAGGACAGAGGCAAACAGGGTTCGTTTATCTCGCGTGTTCCCTCCGATCACCCATAGAATTTTGATCGGGGGCGTGATTTTCGAAATGCAAAACGATCCCGGACTATCGTCGATCCTGCCCCGTCCCACCGACCAAACCGCCGCGAATTTATGCGAACCGTCATTACCGTAGATTCCGTCGTGTCCCCGCTGCCTAATGAACCGAACCGCTTCTCCGCCACTTCCGCGCAACTTTATCGTTGTTGCACCCTTACAATCGGATCTGCCACTTTGCACGCCCTTCTTTAAACGACGTCTGTATCGCCCGAACATGTCGCGCCGACGATGCCTTATAAAACAATCGGAGGAACGGCGGGATTATGCAAACGACGTTCGGCGAACTTTAAATCCGACCCTACAACAACCGAATCTGTTCCCTGTCTCGGATCCGAACTTTTTCAATTAACATAAAACCCAGGACGTGGAACCGTGTTGGGTTAAACCCATGCGAAATCAATTTTCTATTCCC
>CM052165.1:4830559-4842871 GCA_028455555.1 Augochlorella aurata
ATCACTGTCGAACAATAGCAACCAAAGAGGCAGTGAACGCGTTAATTATTTCGGACAAATGTTTAGACCAATTCCAACGGAATGCTTCGCGACCCCTTATAATTTTCCCGGCTTCTGTGACAAGCTTTATCGGCAAATTAACAATGACAATTAGGGGGATGCTCTTTCATCGAGCAACTTTTTCTGGTCGCAATAGTAATATTTCCTTCCATTTCGAAACATTTTCACGTTATATTACGCGCCACTGTATCATGTATAATGAATAAACAAATGCATACTGGGGAGACGCGCTATAGAGGAGAGAGAGAGAGAGAGAGAGAGGGTGAGAGAGAAAGGGTGAGCAAGAGCGAGCGGCGTCCGTATAATAAAACCAGTGTTTCCGCGTTTGCATGCGGCCTGACTAAATATTTATAATTAAACCCTTGGAAAGTATTCAAAGCGTACAAAACTGTCCGTTGTTGAAAATTTCAGGCTTGCCTTTCCGCGGAAATTCGCGAACGCGCTCAGCTCGGTTGCGTTTCATTCGCGACAATGTTCGCGTTTCACGGTTCGACGGGTTTATGGATCGCCGGTGTCTATTCCAGCGAATAAAAGTGCTCGAATTCAGCGGCGCGGCTTGTCTCGGCGGTTCCCCGAGGTGGTCCATCGATATTCCCAGAACTCCGTGTCCCATTATCGTTCTCGATCACCATGACAATACGTCCCCGAATTCGGTCGGGAGAGTTACGGCGATCTAGGCGTCGCGTCGCGATCTTGGACCCGTTGAATCGCGATCCACGCCCTCCGGTTTCGCACGGTTCCCCGACGCTCGACCGACCGTGTACACCGACTCGGCCGCATTCCTAATCCTCGTAGTATAATTCCGGCAAGACAGTTTAGTATTCGCCGAACGCCCTCGAGCGTCGTATCCGAGAGGCGTCGGGACGCGCGGCCCGTGTCTCGCGGTTAATAAACGCCGAGGAAACTTGCCGATCGTCGTTCCGCAGGAATCGTAACCCGTAAACTGGAACTTCCGGCACGACGCTACTCCCCCTGTCTATGATCCTGCTTTTATTGCCACTGTTACCTCGTTCTTCAGCAACTCCGGCTCTCTATTAGTTCTTGGAATCCCGCTCGATGGACAGAGAAACATGATCCTCCGACGATTCGCTAACCGACTGCACAAATCGCCGAAGGACGGTCTTAATCCAATCGTAGCAATTTCGCTCGGATCATTCGCGTTTGTATCATCGACTTCCTATATCGCCATTGTGTTTCTCGTATGACATTATCTGGCGTAAGTAATTAATAGACTGCAGATATTTATGCATATATTTATTCGTAGTACAAAATCGTTTGACCTTCTTCAAGTCTGCATAAAACGATCGATGAGCTTGTGTATTTCAATCACAGCTACGTTGATTAGCAATTCTTCGTTTCTAATAATTTATATAATACGTTAAGGTAATTGCATTTTTTTATCGCTTTCTTATACGCATTTTTTATCGTAGGTCGCTACAGTGCAACCTTGCTGTTCTAATTTTTTATTACAATATTCAGTAATTCCTCTTGCATTACAATTTTCTTACAGCTAAAACAGTTTTTGTTCCTCGTATGTCTTTATTCACTTTTATTCCAAGATTTTGCTAAAAAAGGAATCAATGCAGTGCAACGGTACAACACATTCTACAGAATGCACTTGAACCAGCATGCTCAAAATCCGAGGTAGACGTGCTTACGATGACAAAGGGTTAACATTGAATAAAAAGCATAAAACTCTCGGGTACAAGCCGCGCATTCTTCTAGGCAAATTCCAGTCGCGGTTTTCTTTTGAGAACGGTGTCTTTGCACCGGCAGAAAAAGTTCCGCCGTGCGACGTATCAGAAAATATGCTGGTTAAATTCCGCGGAAACCTGGGGCCACCTGAAAACAATTGACCCGCCATGGCGCAATAACAATAATTCCGAGCGTAGCTATCAGCGCCGGAATGCTCGCTTCTGATTAATATTAACGCATAGAAGAAAGGGCACGGCGCTATCGGTATTCACATGCGAGCGCGCAATAAAACCGTATCGCGGCGAGGAGAGGCCGTAGGCGGCCGAGGAAATACGAGGAAAGCAGAAGGCGAAGAAGGAGCCGGCGGGAAAATCGAGCGAAAGGGAGTCTAATCGACTGTGTACCGTTATTGCTATTGTCAGGCAGCACGATCGACGAATGCACGGCGCGAGCTCGCGGATCGCAATATCGAACCGAAGTGAAAACAGGGTCAAACTGATGACACCGTTCCCCGTTGACGTGCCTCCGAGAGATTATTTGAACGAGCAGTCGATCCCGACCTAAATACAACGCGCCCGGTCGTTGTCTCCCGTATCACCGAACCGTTCTCTCCCTCTATCCGCATGCCAATGATGCCTTCCGAACACGCGGCACGCGTTTGCTCGCTCGCAGCAGCCGTCTCCTCTCGCCCATTCTTTTTCGCGAGCCTGTAAGCTCCGAGCATTCCAGACGTCTGACCATTGTTGCCTGTATCTACTCAACTTCATAGCCCTGCTATCCGCTAAAACCGGTATCTGCATTGTGTCCCAAAACCATCTGCTCCCGATGCTACCACTCTGGACTCTGCAGTTCTTATCTGCTTCGCCAGCCGCTAACAAACGTCTGAATAACTTTCTATCTGAATTTTCTGACCCTGCTTCTAGCATAGATTAAACGTGTTCGGAATTATTGCAAGTTCTATTTGACATCGTTTATAGAAACTATCTGGCTTTGACGATATCAACGCTGTCCGTCTAGTGCAGTCTGTATCTATTGTTTCATCGACTATCGAATGTTTGGGAAATTTTCTCAGACAAGGTCTACCACTGATCGTTTGACTCCAGATTTACGAGGCCTATTCGACTGGTAGAACCGTCAGCATTGTTCCAAAAACTATGCGGAGCGCCAAAATTCCAACGCCGTCTGACCAGTTCAGTCTGTGACTACTTGCTCATCCATTGACAAATATCTGCAGAAGTTTGTCAGGAACTTTCCGACACTGAATCTACCACCGATTCGTTATCCAGCTCCAGATTTATTCCGAGTCGAATCTGGCAACCAGAGCCCATAGCAATGCCTCGAAATGCTATCCGATCCCGACGATACCAACGTTGTCTTGCCAGTTGAGTTCGCATCGACTCGCTCGCCGACTGCCAAGTATCCGGGAAACGTTGCGTCCGAGTCTTCTGTTCCAGATTTCCCGTTATCGAATTCGACGGAGCGGCTTCGCGAAGATCGTCGTGATTTGTTCTCGTTTAGCAATTGATTAAACCGTATCGCCGGGTTTCCAGCATCTGGCTAAGGAGCCGTACTTCGCCCGGGACCGGGAATCAATGTACCGGCACGCAATAAAACGAGCAAACTCGAAAATTACACTTGCCGGTATTCTCGGACTGCAATTTCGTCGCCACGGCTCCCGGAGACCTAATAAAACTGGCGCGTAGGAGGACGGTATCCGCGAGAATTTATTCCGGCTTTTGAATTTCAAATCGCCCGGAACCGCCGTAGGGCGAATCGACCCGCCTTGTATCGCGGACACCTGCTGATTACTTTCCGATTGCGAATTACGCCGGTATCTTTGCCCGGTTTATAAATGATTACCGCCGCTAGGAACCGTGTTCCTTCGTTTTAATAATATTCGGAGGATGCCTGGACCTATCCCTGGTTCCACGGAAGACGTCGAAGGAAGATGGCGGAAGAACCGATTGCCGGCGCGGTCGATTTACGGGACGAGTTCCCTTTATCAGATCTCCAGACAGCATTTCATCAGATACTCCATGTGATGCCCTCGCAGCGTCGAAAGAGAAATCGCGGGGCGTAGGCGAACCTATCATCGAGCGGCATCCAGCCAATACCCTGGAAGCTTTATGAACGATTCGACTCGTATTTCCGACAGAAAGTACATCACCGTGGACGTTCTCCGCGGCGAAAACAACGCGGGAACAAGCACGAAGGAAATATGAAAGGTACGCCCGATCGAGCAACGATGTTTCATAACTCATGAGGACGACGTTGCTGAAAAGTATCGTCAGTATCGTTCCTAAGTGGCCCGTGAAATTTCTCCCTGCTCCCGCGTGCTGTCTGTCCCCCCTCCCTCGTTCTCTCTCTCTCTCTCTTGTACTCCCCCGCCTTATTTCGACTCTTTTCAAGAAGTACTTTTCGAAGGCGCTTTCGTTCCTCGAGCCTGGCAAACGACCAACAAACTTTTCAACCCGTCGCGATCCAGCCTGTACAATAATGACCTCAAGGACCCCGATTGTGCCCCTCCTCTCGGCCTATTGCTCCTTTCTCTCCCGAAGCCGCGCGATAGACTCTAAATGCCATTTCATCGGCAATTTACGTCCGGTTCCGGGCTAATTACCCGGAGAATTGTCTGCGACGCGCGAGAGGACTCCGCGGCGATTCATCTCGCCGCTCTCGGCGATCATCCGCATAATCGAGTCCGTGAAACATAATAAAATGGGCGAGCGGGATCGCCGCGATATTAGCTCCTCGGAATCGAAGGCGCTTTAATCGTAGGAAACTGGAAAAGCTTTCGCCGCGGGATCGATGAAGGCTTTTAACACTGACCCGGATTACCCCCACCGGACTTGGTTTTCAAACAGCCCTCGGCTGTTCCTGTATTTTCCGAAAAACCAGTCGTCGGCGTCTCGCGTTTTCTTTAATACGACAATTGATAACTCTGTGATATCTCCGTGCACTGTATTTACTATCGTGAGTTATTAGGCTCGCGTCACAGTTGCGTAGGTTACATTATACTCATTACGAGAAGCAGCGAATATTATCCTCTACTAGCATGTCTGTTGTTTATTAATTTTTGTTGTTAAGATAATTTACAGTTTAGTTAATTTATAGTGACTTCATGATTTATTTCACGTGACTTTTTAACATGTTGGCACCTATAAATTACATTTTAAGATATAGGTCAACATTTTCTGGAATGTAACTTACATCTGATCTGATCTGATTTCGTAGAAAGGAGAAGTGCAACAATAAACCTCGACTCATCCTAATGTTCGAGGCTGCTATTTCTGCTATACATTATTCATGTATCATGCTCTTGCGTAACGCATGGCTGGGAAACTGGACACGTGCTGTTTCTAGAAGAAGCTGCAGTTCTAACATTTCGTAAATACATTGAGATTTTATAATTTAGAATCCTTCGTATTTGTTTTATAATTGTCTGATTATGAACGCCCGTATCTACTTAAACGAGATATTTATATTCAGTATTAACAAAAATAGTAAATACGTTAAGGTGAACCTAACCTGATAAAATGATATGCACAGTGACTGGAGTTTTCCGTGTCTGCTCATGGCAATCCGTATCTACTGCACTGACATATTTATATTTTACATTAAAGCGCGTAAACGTTCCCAGTCGTATTTCACTCGACTTTATGTTAAAATAAGAGTGAAATAACGTTTCTCTACACGCGCAAACTCTTTCTATATCAGTATTGCCTCTTCTCTAGCACAGCTGACAGCATCTGAATGTGCGAATCTACTTTCAAGTGTGAGAGCACGTGCTTTGCTTATGTGTGTGTTTCGCCTTTGTAAGCGACGCCACGCGACTCAACCTCTTTCCTTGAAGCTAAATATGATCGTTGTAATCCGTCTACATGCTTCCAAGGAGTTTAAAATCTTATTTCAACATTTAAAATCCCGTAAATATTGTCAAATCATAAACTTTATAAAACGACGTATCTCCGATGTTTCTCTTTTGGTCCTAACATTAATTTCAAGTTTCCCGGATGAAACTTGCGGGCTTCGAGCGTGTCTAGAAACTGATTATTCGCGAAACGGGTTCTCAAAGAGGCGGGATATGGGAGCGAAGTCTCTGGAACGCGTTCGCGATCAGCGTCTCGACGAGAATAAACGATCCCGTCGATCGGTCGGTGATATTTCTGAAAACTAACGTCGCATCTCGGCCGAGATGAAAGCCCGGCGCAAAAACGAAAGAAAGCTTTACGCGGTTTACAGGGTATTACGCGCAATCCATGCTGATGTAATCCGGACGGGAAGCTTCGCGGCGCTCTCCGAAGGTCGCAAGAAATTTCCGATGAGAATCGGTAAAGGGATCTACCGGGATTCCGGGGGCTCCTCCATATATGTATGCATCGTGGTAATGCCAGCCGGTTCGACCTTTTTCGCGATCCGTCGACCAGCTCTCGTCCGGTCGTTCGACGTCCCGGAACGCTGCTTGAATTAATTTGCCCGTGAAATAAATAAGGGCGACAAGCTCGCGAGAGAGCCGGCGATCGAACGTTCCACGACTCTCGCGAAACTATGGTCCGAAAAAAGCGCATATGCCTCGATACGCTCGTCGATTTGAGCATGCGAAAAACGGGACGAATCTTTGAGGAAGCATGACTCGAAAACGTGCAGTGTATTTTTTCGCCCCGCGACGCAACGCTTCGTTTACCGATAAATCGATATTGAAAATTACGCCGGCGTTCTCGCGATAAGTAGAAACGGCCGACAACAGACGGACGCGTCGAGCTGTTTTCGATATCAGGTCGAAATTTAGGACTGTTCTTCCGGCTCCGATGAAACTGTCAGTTTTCCGCCTTTCGCTGGCGAGCTTCTCTGGAAAAGCACTGTTTTCGGACCTATAAAGGAATCCGGGATGAAATTTACAACTCCTGAAATAAGAGATTTTTTGTATAGAGTTTTATCAATTTTATCACTCGATTTATAACTCGAAAATACAGCTTCATTAAAAGTCACGATCTAAAGTTTCTGATTAAGCTTTTTATTAATTCTTTTATTCAGATTTCTAGCTATATAATTATTGAGGGAAAATTGAGAAAAATAATAGCGTACAAAATTTCGGGTCTCTCATCGCTCATAAATTCCGAGGGATTTTTTGTGACCTTATTTAAAGAGCAATTTTTTACCGAAACCCTAAAAGCAAAAAGTGTGCAAAAATGCATTCGACTAAAAAATGCTGCATATTTTGATTAATAAAATATTCATGTCACTCAGAAAAGAACAATTAGTTCTTCGAATAATCCAAACGTATTTCTGTCTCCATGAAATGATTCGCCTGATCTCTTGCGTTAAACTCGAATTTAAAATATCAACGACAAGTTGGTACACCTTGCCGAGCGATTTTAACTACATTTTGTTATTAATATTTCGCGACAGAATTTCGATCTCACACTTCGAGTTCATGGCTTATCCTACGGATCAACGCTTCGCGCACGAGAGAAGCGACTCCCGGGCTCTCTAAAAATTCTTTTCGACGTCGTTGGCCGCCGCGAAAGCGCGTTAATAGGGAACGGTGCGCCCTGGATGCACCGTTTCATTTTCAGAGGCGGGGAAAATGGCGCTTGGGTCTCATCTGCCATTAACATCTCGCCGAATGCGGTATGCAAACAAGTAATCGCGTTGCCGCGGAGGAGAAGAAAATTTTTGTAGCCGGGTAGCTGCACCGCCGGTATAACGAAGCTTACGAGGGGCAGTCTCCCGAAAACAAGCTCCATCCACGGAGTTCCATCCCGCGTCGTTACGGAAGAACGGCAATTTCCATGATTTATAAACTTCCAGTCTATTCAGCGTCGGCGGTCGTTCGCCGGTGCGCGTTTCACAAAGCTCGGCTCGCGAGTGTCGTCCGCGACGCCAAGGTCACCCGAAAATTCACGATTCCGGCTTGGCGAAAGGATCGTTCCCCGTCGGATCCCGCCGCGATTCTCCTCCATACATGCATGTCGTTATGGTAATTCGGATCCTCGACGGTGCTCGCATGCGCGACGAATCTCGAACGCGCGCGCGAGGCCACAATGCGTTTTCTCTTCGCGTGCTCTTTTCTTCGGGAACGTTCGAGAGGACGCTCGGGGTCCGGAAACGGCGAATAACAATGTCGCAGCCGGGTTCCGGATAATAATAAAGATCGTCTGTTGCGGAGCGTGACGCAACCGGGCCAGAAAATGCGCGACGAATGACAAAAGAATTGCAATTTCCTGCTCCTCCCCGAGCCAAATTGCTCGCTACCTCGGGGAAGCCGCCTCCCTCCGACGAAACTCACTTTGCCGTCTTGTTTGCATGTTTTAAGGGACCTAAGGCAGGGATCCTGTATCTCGAGTGTCCATCGAGCCCGTGTAACTCCGCGCGAATCCTTCCGAGCCAGCCTGTGTCTACCTGTTTCGGCAAATTGAACGTCTTCGACGTGACTGCGGTACGCGTTCAACAAGTCCGCGCTGTTTGCCCCGAATTAGAGCCTCGGCTGGCTCGATGCACTCCAATGAACCGGTTTAATATCGACGCTGTTGCAGAGTTTTCCATTGCGAAACCGCTTGCAACTACCGGTAACCGACGTGTATCTACCGTGCATCGCCAGAAGAAGACACAGCGTGTTTATATTCCCTCTTCTGGTTCACTGTCCCTCCTATGATCACAGACAGTGATCATAGTGAAGACTGTGACGAGGATCTACGCTATGATCCGTCGTTGATATTCGTCAACGTCTTCGGCCAATAGCCGATCACTATCTGCGATTATAATAGCGACAGCGAATTGCAGCAGAAGTGGAAATATAAACACACTGTGCCTTCATGGCAAACAAGTCATACTTAGCTATCCTTGGTATTGTCAAGTACGTCGCCTTCACAGAAGACTGATCCGCTAAGTTGATCGTCCAACTTGGAGCAACGTGTTCATTACGTCCGCAAGAATCAAGGCACAGCTTCGATTGTCGGTTCCACGTTCACGCGATTCAGCAGCTGGCAGGCATAATTTATAATCCGCTCGGCGCGCTCACAATGCGATTTACTCTAATAGAAATAGGACAATAGAATTGCGTAATAGATTTTCGAACAATAACGAAGTCTATAGCTGCCGGAATTAACGCATTCTGGCCGGCGCGTATAGAAACTCCCCGAGCAATCTAATCGCACCAATGGGTAGCAAACAGGTCCGGTATTTTGGCACATGAATAATCAAGACGGAAGTTTCGTCGTTAAACACGTCCTTAATTATATGCGCGATATCGTTCAGCTATGAGGTAATTTGCGGGACGCCGCACAATATCTGCGAAACATCGAACCGGTGTTACAGGGGCTGGCGCAATTGTCGCAACAATATCTTTGCCAGGACTTCGTTAGTATCTAAGTCTTTGTTAATATCTATTAGGTGAATGTGTTAGGGTATTCTGAGGCCGAACGTCACGACAGTTCCTACGAGATCGAATACTTCGAATATTCTGCTACGACGCGAATTTATACAAACGTTGCAGAATGATCTTCTTTAAAGTTGAATTCTAAAAATATCTACTTTAAAAGTAGACAATTTATTCTAATTAAAGTTAACGTTCTATTGTGAACAAGTACTTAGCACTAACGCTACAGGGCTGGTCAAATTAACTGTTTCTTGTTTTATATTCAACAACTATTGGCATTACAGAAACATTTCTCTGGAAGATAGTGTAATAAATTTTTTTATTTAAATATATTTTCTAGTAAAGATTGCTCAAAATCTGAATAAACTAAATCTTGTCATTGTAACAAGGAAAATCATCCCAGTTACTTCGAATGCTTAGTAGGTATAGCGTTAAGTCACAAGTTCACTATTCGTCTTTTGAATATTCGATTGCTATTTTCTTATGCAGGTATATAGTATAATAATAAAATGTATAGTAATAAGGTATATAGTATAATAAGACTCTATAGCATTGTTCAAGAATTGTCGAAGAGGCGAACTCCGCTTTGTGTTACGATCAAGCTGAATAATACAATTGATCGTAGCTGTGACAAGTGTTAAGAAATTCAGACCGCGTCGCCACATCGCGCGTCAAAACAGCTGGCCGAAATTCCGAGCACTTTCTGTCCACTCCGATTTACTTTCGCGATCGCGGCAGAGAAGAATCGTGCAGCGGAATCCAGTCTCGGGAAGAGTCTTGGAACGTCTAGGAAGAAGGCAGCTCGCGGTAGATCGCGGATAGACCCGTGTCATCTCGCCACCCTCGATTTCCCGGTTTCGTCCTTGGCCAGCCAAACAGCGGGGAATAAAAAGAAGCTCCGTGGAATTGAAAGGATTCGTATCCCACGGGCCCTTCCATCCGAACTACGAAGCCGCAACACCTTTCGAAAGCAGCGATTCTGCTGGTAAAGGCTAAGCGGGGATCGATCGGCGGCGTCGATAAACAGCGAGCTCAATGGAAATTCACACCGTTAGCCCCGAAGAATTCCGGGTAGTCCCCGTGCAACGGGGTTCCACCACTCTGGAATACCGGAACGGTGTTCCTAGTTCGGCAGATATAAAAAGGGACGCCGGGGACCGTCGTGTTACCCCTTAACAAATTTCCCATTCGGAATGGAACCGCCTCCGAGAATCCGTGTAACGAAGGCAACGGTCAAAGCGGACCGCCGAAAGAGATCGATCATCGTCCGGGATCCCCATTGAAATTCTCATTCCCCCGAGGATCTCTCTACTCTTTGTGCTCTACTCTTTCACTCTCTCCGTCCGTGGAACTGTCGCGTGAAACTCGTCCGCGAGGGGCCATCCTTCTTGGAAATGGGAAACAGCGAGGGTGGAACAAAAGGCGCGGGCGAGACTAAAAAAACACGGAGGGCTGGCTTCCGCGGAAATTCATTTCACTTTCGCCGGGATTCCTTTTTTATTCACCCTTGGAAATCCCGGATCATTTGAAATCAACCCACGGCCCCGTTCCCGCTGGATGCCCCGGCGTTCGGGGAAGAAATCGCGACGGTGGACACCCTCGGTCGTCCATCGACCGTCGACTTTCATCCCTTCGGCCTGCGCGACGACGACGTTGATCGAGTTTCCATCCCCCGGCTCGCCGCCGCAGGCGACCCACTCTCCCCGCGAGCTCTGATTTTTATTCGAGCCGCGCCGGGTTCGTTTATAACGTCGTTTCTACGTCGAACGCCGGTGTCTATCGCCGGATACCTGAGGTTAATGCCGAGATCTCCAGCTCGCCGGCACACGGCCGTGCCAATTCAATTAATCGAGGCTACGCCGCTGGAACGTCGCGCTCCATTTTTCCCCGCCGCATTCCGCCCGTCCCAGATCCTCTGTGCCGGAGGATTAATTGTTGCTTAGGCACAATATCCGCGTTTCCGAAACCCGGGCAAAATAAATCCCCGTCCTTTGTATATTTACGACCCAGTTGCCGTCGGTTAAAACCAAACAAACGCATCGATTTGCCTTTTCCGCGACCGGATATAACGCGGGAAACTGGGCTAAAAATGGCAAATAGCGGTTTCCCGAATGGCCCGAAATGTTCCCGTTGCTGCCACGCCGGCCCGGTTTTTCCGCAGCTCATCAAGAGCAAATCGCGGGTAAACTTTCAATTCCGCATTCGATCCGGCGCGGCACGAGGCCTCTATCGAGTTCTCTGCAGACACGTGTACCTCCCGCGGACCTCGATGCTTTCACGCTAGTAGCAGGAGTTAAATTTCAAAGGAAACTCATTTGAAACTTCGACGCTGGGCAAACGGGGGCCTCGGAAAAAGTACTTTTATACACCGAATACCCGCCGCATACCGGTCTACGGGTTTGAACGGCCCGGGGAGCTTCTCTCGGCGAACGGGGCTGCTCGGGGGCTGGAACGAGGGAAGCCGCCGTTGCATTCGATGTTTCGAAGCCAGGTGGTTTCGACGGGCCGAAGAAAGGGCCGGGAGGAGCCAACAAAGGCTAAAGCCAGAAGCACCTCCGCGCTATGCCGTCCTGATACCGGTCGCGAGGGAGATCGATGAACCACTGGCTTCCTTCGAGCTGGTCGCAGCGACACCTGCTCGCGTTTTTACGACCTCCACCCAACCGGTTACCTTTACCAGCCCGCCCACGAGCCTCCGAGCTTGTCATTAAACTTGTAATTGACTGTACCGTGGATCGCCTTCTCTTTGACGCGGCTATGTCTTATTGCGATGGGCCGTGGTCGCAGGATTTTCTTCGTCTTTCACTTTCCTCTCTGGAATTCATCGTAATGTCACGATTCTCTTAGGTATTGCGGGGACTTATGATCCTCTCTGCCGGTGAATACATTTCTTTTATTAATCTGAGAGTGGTCGTCACCAGTGTTTCAGTATCGCTAGTGGTATCGTCAAATTGGTTCTGTATTAATAATGGCGGCTCGATGTTACATCGACTCCGCGTCGATAATGATGACTCAATATTAAATTGATTCTATATCAGCAATGGCGACTTGATGTTATATCGAGTCACTATTAATAACTGTGATTTGACGTCAAACTGTCTTCATATCAACCTCTTCGATATCTTTTATTTTCCACTCTGGAACTCGTCGCGAAATCGTATATCTTTTTGATGTATCTT
>CM052165.1:4849685-4918385 GCA_028455555.1 Augochlorella aurata
ACATAAATATCAAGCTTTTACCATGAATCGCCGAGACTGTATTTCAGAGCAGCAGTCACGCGACGAAAGGAAGCTCGAAGTTATTAGTAGTGTAGTCTACGAAAGCTAAATAGCGATCGAAGTTCCAGGAGCGGAGCGCAGTCTCGCAAATGGCTTAAAAGTAAATTCCATCGATTACAAGTAGCATAATCGGCGCAAGAAGTGCTGAACTCGCGGCACGGACCGATTCATTCCGAAGTCTACGGGATTGAATTATTCGCGAGAGATTTTCGTTGAAAATAACGTCGAAAACAAGAAAATAGTGGAACTTTCAATACCAGGAGAAGCCATTCTCGCCGTGGAAATTTATTTTCCAACAGATTTCAGTAGCAGGCCGCCGCGCGATTCCATTTACCCTGAACTTTTTAATCGAATTCCGCTTCTGGAAACGAAAAAGATTTCGAGGAAGCTTTCGCGGCCCCGCGGCGGAATATGTTGAAACTTTGTCCGGCCGGTATGAATAAAAATCTTTGCCGGTCGTGTCCGGCCGCGGCTGAAAGGAATTCCGCGGCGATCGACGGGTTAATCATTTCAGGATTCGTCGAAAAATCGACGCGGGGCCGACCTCCGTTAATCGGCTTCGGCGAAAACAGACGCGTGTACGCGCCGTCGCCGCGCTATTTTTCCGCGGACGTGATTCGACTTTCCTCGATAAACGGAATCGGATTAAAAAGCGGACGGCAAGCGTTCCCGTGCCGCTGAATGCATAAAGATTCCATATCGGCTCGCACTCCCTGTGTACCCGGCGCATAGTTGGCGACCGCGTTCTACGTTCACGCAGAATTTTTCATTTTGCGGCAACTAATTACTCCCGCGACCGGCCCGAACCGAGGAAAAAGCCAGCCGGAATTTGATTCTATCTGGCGAAGGCTTCGCCGTCTCGTTCGCCGGCCGTAATTCCAAAATTGAAAACGATCTTCGGCCTGATAAGGCGCACTCTTCTCCGAGCGCATCGGCGAAGTTGCGCATCGGACAATTAACCGATGAAAAATCGCTGTTCGATAACGATTTCCAGCCGGGGGGTCGCGATCCCCAGAAGTTATTTGCCGGAGTTTCATTCACCGAAAACTTCCATGGAGGTACAAACGCGGCTCGGGAATCGAATCCGCTCGATAATGGCCGCTTGGCCTAGAGGCTGCTCTGCCGGCGCAATTCTTATCGTTATTATGCCGGAAGGAATAAATAATTTCACCGGGGAAATACAAATTTCAGGATACGGACGGATACCGTGGAATATCTGCCGAAGAAATTTCTTTTTCATGTTATTGAATCGATGCTCTTGCCGAGTTCGTTTCGCTGGCGGACCGTGCATTGACTTCCACCACTGAATATTTTATCTTCCGCAGGACTCGCTTAAATATTCAAAACTGCCTTCCGCAGTGCAATTCGAAGTTTTCATGCATCACGAGCGTGCATAACGTAGCGGGCAAGTATTAAGACGACGTCGAATCGACAAGAAAGAGAAAGCAACGTGCGCAATAGTTGGACGTAAATGAAAAGAAAATTACTATTAAACAGATTATCTGCGTTCTATTGAGAGTTCTTTTCAATTTTCGATTTTTACAATTCTGTCGTATCTCTATTCTCAGAGCTATTTATTTATTTTCTTTATTTTTATATCAAATTAAAGCACATTATTGTGTTACGTATATCTAAATTTTAAAAAGGAATTAATAAATTTTATTTTATTTTTATGATTTTGCATATTATGTATTAGTGTTCGTCCAACGAAAAAGAATTCCAGCATGGCATCTATATTTTAACATGGTCGCAAAGGGTTAATAAACTTGTTACCAATAAAAATATTCTCCTTGTGCAACAAAATCTCCGTGGACTTCCTACAAAAATCTACCACGATCCACCGCGTCGTTCGCTCGATCTGTGAAGTTTCCGGAACTTTATGCTTCACTTAATCGGGAATGCGTGAAATCTCGAGAGTCTAAGCTCGTTGAAAAATCTATTGGAGATCTCGAGCGTACTCGCCGGCGTCTGGAGGGCGGTCCAAGCATCTTCAAAGAATCCCGGAGCGTCTGGGATGCTTCCCGACGCGATCTCCGCGGCTCGAAGTCAGCCGGGGCGCGCAATAAGCGTCCCGGGCACAGTGCACGTCCGCCGCAAAGACAACGCGCGAGAATGGGGGGTGGAATCCAAAAATTTCCAGCCCGTAGCTTCTACAAGGAACCGTCTAATTTAAGAAACACTCGTGTGTCGTGTGCACGCCGCACCGAATCCTCGGGCCGGGTCGGTGGCCTCCTCCTCGGGGCGGCAGGTTGCCGGCGGGGCTGCGGGGGCGTGGGGACGCGTGGAACGAGCAGCGAGGCTCGTAAGGTTGCGGCGCAACGACTTGGTAGGAGTTGCATTTTTATCCGGCGAACTGTGTCACAACGTAGCAGATGAAAGCGGTTATGCCGGCTCCGTATATTGCCATCCTTTTGTCTCTCCGCCGCCCGACGACTCTGCTTCCTCCTCCGCCCCACGCTCGCCACCCCTGGAACCGGCAGCCCCCGCAAGCTTTTTCCGTCTTTCCGTCCTCCCCCGCACCGTCTCCTCCGGGAGTGGCGACCTCAAAGCCAGTTCTATTTCGGTGCCGGTACGACGTATACTCGAGTAAACTGGCATACGACCAAATGCCGTGATACACCGGCCCCGCCACGCCGTACATTCTTCTCACCCCTAACGTTATGACCTTCGCCGTAACGCCGCGGACCATTACGCCCCGGCGTGTGCTGCTTACGTTATTATTGTATAAATCAGCCGCACGCGGCGCCCGGGATTCTCTTCTCGTTACGTCCGGCGCTGATATCGCGGCGGAGGCTGCTGCCTCGTTTCTGGGAATTGTTTTACACCGCCCTACTGCTACACGGAATATTCAGCTTCGGGGGGATGGGCTTGCCTTGATCACTTCTGGACAATGGCCTCTCGCTCGACGAATGCTCCCGCTGACTCGTGATAGAGGAATTTCGAATAGTAAAATCGATGGAATGTCAGGCACGTGTTAAAAATCGAGTTCGTTGTATAGGTTCGTCGTTTGGTATAGATTGATATTTGGTATTGTTTGAAGCTAGTTGACGACAGGGATCGCGAATGTAAATAATTGAATACGGAAGGTTGTAAGTAGTGTGGCCAATGACAAGTGTGGCGAGCAAAGCTGATATCATTGTACGAACTTCGTATTAGTTTTTGGGGAATTTTTCTATGAATGAAGAAATTCTACACTTCGTCTCTTCCATAAATCGTAGTCTACCTCTTACAACCCTAGCGACAGTTAACTCTCGAAGCAAAACAAATTTTAAGTAACGAAATTATTATGTAAAATTAAAAATTGAAATTATATATATAAAAATAGAAATTAAAATTATATATATAAAATTAGAAATTAAAATTATATATATAAAATTAAAAATATATTATATTCTATATTAAATTAAAAATACGCTGACCTATAGCACCGTTTCAAGCTATAAAATAGCGAAGGCAGTGCTCGTAAGCGATTTCTGATAATTTTAAGTAGTAGGATCAACGGAACGTCGAACACAAATTGAAATTGACACTGGCAGCATGGCTGCCATTTAAGAAAACCTGCGCTTTTTTGCCATTTGAAGCGATTAATCAGAGAAACCAGGGCTCATAAGTGATTTGTAAAAATTTTAAGTAGTAAGGTCAGCGAAATGTCAGGCCAGGGCAAGTACTCGATGCGAGTCCGTTAAATTATTGATCAGGTTTCTACTTCGCCGGGACGAGTGGTCTTCGAAAGTAGCCTGGAACGCGTCAGGTTGCTCCATGTATAATTCCCTCTGATAATCTATTCCCTTTCATACTCGAGTTCGTCTTGTAATGAGCAAAGGTTTGCGCGGCTCTCGGCGAGACAAGCACGCCTAACCCTTGAAAAAGACGAGGTTCCTCGTTACGATTAATATTTTCCTGGTAGAGGAACGTGTTCAGCCGGTGTCAGAGGTGAAGATGAACGAGGAAAGAAAGCATAGTGTGCTGGACCGTTCGAACATGGCGGTTTGGACACCGGCTTATCCGATCGCTCATACTTTTTCGCCGCTCGACAGGCCATACGCCGGAGTATTAGATATCTGGTTATCGGGGCACGGTCATTTCCGATGTGCATCCAGTTACCGAGCTCTCATTGGCCGTTCGCTGCAGAAAAATGACAACGGGGAGCCCGCGGAAAATATCAGGCCTCCAAACATCGGACACTTCGGTGTTGGAATTTTTCCGTTCGAATTTCATTCGGTCCATCGTCGTCATTATAACGGGATGCATTCCGTTCGCGTTGAAAATCAAACACATGGTCCGGCGATTTTTAATATCGTCACAATGTCCAGTCTGTCACGGTTATTGATTCAAGCTTTAAATATAGAACCCGGAGTGATAAATCCTCGGCGAGGGAACGTCGCAGAGTAGGCGAGTCGATTGCAGCCATTCCACGGGCCTCTCGGGGATCACTGACTTTTAATTCGCTGTCTCTGCCGATCCAAAAAACCTTCAGCAGACAGAGCTCCACGGCGGTCTGGAAAAATAGACACGTCGAGGACCTCGTTCCGACTGCCACCCCTGATCATTCGTCTTAATTAACAATAATCGACGCGTTACCCAGCTGCGTAGAAAATGTCGCGCAGGAAAATCTTCGCAGGAAAAAGCGCGGGACTTGCCCGCGGATTTTTTGCCATTTCCATCGTAGTTACGGATTCGCGGGACTGGAAATTAAAAGAGATTCTTGCGCCGACGATTTATCGTCGTTGTTAAAACAACCGTGGCGACGGACGGTCCGTGTTCCCGGGCGTTGCACGCATTATTCGAGGCGCGGACAAAGAAATCCGGATTAATCGGTAATTAAATCGACGCCAGGCAAACGGGATGCTTCCGATACGGTCACGTTCCCGCTACGTCGCAGTTGCTTTAAAGTCGATGACGTTGTTTATTGTCTCTCTCGTAGTCGCTCGATCAAAGAGAGCGAGCAAGAGAAATAGAGATTGCGAGAGAGAGAGAGAGAGAGAGAGAGAGAGAGAGAGAAAGTGTTCGATATCGACCCAAGCGACCGGTCGGCCTGTTAAGGCTCCGCCTTGACGAGCTAAATATTTTCTGAGGTATTTGCGATATCGGACACGTTTATTAGATTCCGGCCATAAATTCGCGTCGACTTTTATAACGACACTCGGATTAATATTTTTAAAAAATCCGCCTCCGGCTTTGCGGCCGCAATACATCATCGTAAATAATGCTACTGTTCGGTCGGCCGGGCAATAATTCATGCTCGAGTCAGAGTCAGACGTCAGCATCCCTGTAAGAATATCGTTGTTTCTATAACGCGGGAATAATGTTTGTCGAGAGAGAGAGGGAGAGCCTGCTCAAAACTCGTTTCGAGCATCATCCACGGCGAAGTAGAGGAGGAAGACAACCGGAAACCACGGTAACCGCGTATCCCGACAACCCGGACGAACAACGAGCAGTCTTAATTTAATTTCACGACTTTAAAGAGACCGCGGACAGGATGGCGCATCGATCAAAGTTAAGAGACCCCACCAATGAAAAGCCCGACGCAAAGTAAACTGGCCAAGAGGAATTAAGGATTAAATCCTCCAGACTGGAGGCTGGCCGGGCGACGCAGGGACGCGTGGGGGACGCTGGAACGCCGGAGAAAACTCATAAGAATTGATGAATCAAGCTGGCAGAGGAAATGGTTCGCCCAGTTGAGAAACTCGTGAATTTAACTGAGTAATCAGTAAACTCCCATTACCCGCCCCTTTTCCGGCTGCGGGGAGGCGCACGGAGGAGGCCGGGATGGTCGGGGATTAATTATTTAGCCCGGAGCAATAAGATATGTCAAAGGTGGCTCTAACTACGGAACATGGACCTGCCCGACCGGGTTCATTGCAGCGTTTTATTAATGAAGCTTGCCAGTGACATAAGGAAATCGCGATTTTATTTCGCCTCCCCCTTGCAAGAAAGAATAATTGCCCCGTATATTAGCCGGACTACCGTTTAAATTACCCGGCGAATCGTTGCCCCGCGATAAGAATAGCTGCCGACCCTCCCACGCGCCCTAATGAAATTAAAACGATCTGCTACATCTTGTTTCAGCTCCGGCGAATCGCTCTTCATTTTTCTGGGAAATAGGTTCCCCATTATGGTGAAGCTGGCGGAGGCGCGGAACGCTGGGAGTTCTGTTTCGGATTCGGCGGGGATCCGAAATGAACCCTCGCGCGGACCTTAATGAAATTCAAATGACTTGGATAGTACAACATCTTGCTTCACTTGCTACGAATTCGTTCTTGATTTTGTTATAATAATGGGATAGGTTCTTTATGTTCTGTAGAAAGGATATCGATTTTTAATCGAAAGTGACAGTACGGAATACAATTCCTTTTCTGATTCAACGAGCAACATAATGCAACATAATGTCTGCAACATAATGAATGAGACAACAGTCAGTTGGATGTTAGCAACGTTATATCAGAACTGCTCCTTCAGCTTTAAAATCCAGATTTTAAACATAATCAGCAGACTTCGAATCTGTATGCAAAATAAAAACTATCTCCGTCAATTTCAAGAAATGAGAGTCGAATAGCAGTCGTTCCCATTTCGTCTTCCACGTTACCGTTTCTCTCATAAATGCATCAAATCCGCAGTCCATTAATTGCTAAAAATTTAAATTTGATTCGCAACAGCGCGCGTATCTCATTTCAACAAAATTCGACACCGGAGGAAGGTAAATTTCGAGTTTCGAATGGAAATAAATTTTGCGATTTTATTTACACGCGCATCGGTCAGTTTTCAATTGGAACTAATGGCCGATATAAAAAATAGCAGCAGAATACCGGAATCCTTTGATTCAGCGAGGGCCGAAACCGAATCCCCGGATTAACGGTGGAAAAGGGTCGGCAAAGTTTTTCCAGCAGCCAATGCGGCCCCGAACTCCCGTGATTTTTCACGGTGATTTTTCGCGCGGCGCTCCATTAAACCCCACCTTTATCTCCTCCGCTATCCGAACTTTCTTTTAACGGTCCCCCGATCTTTTATGCCGAGGCCGCGGGGGTAACGACGTCGTAACATGTTACTACGTTATGTATTACGCCGCTCGTAACATGGGTGTAAAGTAGCGAGGCCGGGAAGGAAATAAGTCGTAACAGAGCGCTGATTTACGGGCCGCGAGTGTGCATTCCGGGCCGGCTTCAGTTTTAAGGGGCGGGCTCTCTCCGCGTTTGTAGTCGTACATATCGGATGAGGCCGAACGACGTTGTCGTCGACGACGACGACGACGACAACCCGAGCCCTGACGAATGCGAGTCATTAGCGGCGAAGAGTTTACGCGAACGGCACCGACCGAGTCGCGTTTATGGACCGATCGATCCGGTTCCGACCCATTCGAGACGATAATGTCTCCCGCGGGACGAGCTCGCCAGCGATCGATGGAAATTGTTTATTAAATATTCCCACATGGTTTGCCGAACTCCTAGCATTTCCGCTTGACCTCGATTCTTCGGAGCTTACGCTTCCGGAGAGTCTCCGTGCACTTGTAGATTTCGAACGCTTTTATGAAACATTATTGGCTGCATTTTTTATTCCAGTTATACTATTAATAAAAATGATTCGAAATTTAAACAAACGCAATTCCATAATTATTAGAAGATGAAACGTGTTTCATATTAACGCTGAACCTGTCAGGTGTTAGAATTGACTGACGTGTGACGCTTTACAAGAATAATAAGAGTCATTTTTATGAAAAGTACAGTCGACTTAAGAAGTTTATTCAATTTTTTCCAACGAAAATGTCTCTATAATTGCAACAATTTTTAATTATGCAATATGAAACCGGTCGTCACGATAGGTTTGTTATTAATATATCCGGATATGTTAATAAGTCGTGAAACGGGTATCTCTGCTTTTCCAATTTTCGACAAATCGTCGATATTTGTTATACGCTACTTCACGCATATTTCGCTGTACGCTCTCTCGTTTGCTGGATATTTTTAATCCGCTTCAGTCAACCTCTCGGACTCGCATGATACCTTAAACAAGTTTACATTTAATTTACAGCAGCGAAGGACAGTGTTTATTAAAAAATACAGTGTTTAGTAAAAAGAACTTTCATATAAAACCTCATTCACTCATCGAACTATGAAAGTATTCATCGCTCCTGGAACATTTGTTCTATATCCAAATCTCTTTGCATGGACTTTGGAGTTTTGGATTTTTGGATGTTTGGAAACCGAGCTGGCCGAATAAAATTCATTTATAGCGCCCGGATTCAAGTTACAAGCAAAAGTGATACGCACACTAGCAAACGATTGTTACAAACGAAACGATAAAAAACGATCTGCAAATATTACGAGTGGAAACAGAAATAGCCAATTTTGAAGTAAAATACAACGAGAGACATAGTAAGCATCCTAATTAACTATTAATCAATCAACGCGAGTAAACATGAGGTATCAGAAGATTAAAAAGCAACAAGCCATTAGATTTAAATGAACAAATAAAACATTATATCAAATTATCAAAAGTTGCGAACCCCTCGGCGATCGCTATATATATCGTTATATTCAAACACGTGACAGACGATTTACGGAGAGAAGATTCACGGGCGATTTACGTAAGAGACGAAACACTCGAGACATCTCGAATCTGGGGACGGAATTTTTATCGCGAAATCTGTCTGCTGATCGCCGAAAGACAAGCGCGCTTTCCGAGATTGTTGCCGGTGCTAATCCGCCAGATACATTTCAATTTCGCCGAGATTCGTAGATCCAGCTTAAGGAGCGATCGATCCAAAGCCGGGTAAAATCTTTTGGTAAGAGTAGAATTCCCAGAAGCTCGGATCTAGGCCGCGCTCCCAGACCGTCGAGTAATTGTAAAATATTTGCTCGCGTTCTGTCGGCACCGGCCGCTTAATACAACGCCGCGGCGAGTCGTTAATTCCATTAGGCCGGTAATTTCCACGGGTTTTCCAGGTGTCCTGGATGAGGAGCAAGGACCTCCACATCCTCACGTCCGGGAACACGCCGTTTAGCTCCGACACGAGATTCGGGCCTCAGCACACGCCGGGCAGCGACGCGTGGACTCTCAGGCTCGACAACGCAAGGAAGACTGACTCTGGCAAGTACGAATGCCAGGTGAACACCGAGCCCAAGATGATGTATGCTGTTCAGCTGTCCGTGCGAGGTAATTGCCGCCCGGACCGTCCACTTTATTTGAATACGTCCATCAAATTGAATTGCCCTTAACGCACTTCTTCGTTTAATCAAGTCCGCGACCACTTCCCGAACATTATTCCCGCCAAGCTACGTTCCATGGTCGAATTTCAATTTCTTAAGCTCGATACTGGATTTATGGAGCGCTAAAAGCTTCTGTTTTATATTAATTTATAAAAGTAACGCGTATATTACGTGATTTGTAAAATGTGTCTTTACAATCTGAATAATCGTAAATTAGAAAATTGAACCGTTGGTACGAAAGTGGTCTAAATACATTTTCCAAAAACATCAATTATAGAATATTACAAAGCAGATTTCAATAAGGTTTAAACCTTATTTTAGTCCTAGTTCAAATAACGTCAAATTTATGGCAACTCGAACTTGGAGAAAAATTTTGAAAGAGTTTTAAAGAGTCCATGAGAGCTTTTCTTATCTTGAAGATTAAATAATTGTTGAGAAGAGGATATCAAGTTTCGATGCAATCTCCAAACTGTTTAACATAATTTTGGTTTAAAAAAGCGAATTTCCAGACCATTGTCGGCCACGACCGGATTTCACGCAAAGGCATTGCCCCTGCGAACAATTGAACGATATTACTCGCCGATTTTTCGCCGTAATTGTTTACCAATTTCTGGGCCAGCGTTGCTAGGAGACTGTCACGGGTTAATCAATTCCCATTCACAATTCCACAGCGCCGAACATTTTCGCGTACGGAAATATTCGAGCGCGAAAAATATCGGAGATGCTCGAAGCGGTATCGGACACTTAATTAATTAAGCGATTCGCATCGCATATTTTCAATTCGCGCGCATCCGAGGGAAAATCCTGTAGGAATGATTTTTCGTTATAAATCTCGACGCGTCGTGGAAATATTCTGGATGACCTAAAATTAATTCCCGGGTACGGCGCGGTCCGTGGGAGCTCCCCGATTCGGTCGAGTCAGTAGATAATTCGGAGCGCGCGAAAAAAGTGAGCAATTGCCGAAAAGATGGTCGGAGATTCCGGACAGTGGGTCGCGCGGAGGCAGGAAACGAATGGTCCGATTCCCCGGTGCAATTTCGAAGGTTATTTATCTGTCGCCGGGTCCCCGGCCCGCGTATGACAAATCGCATTTTGATGACCGGCCATTGCGCCTTGCTTTCAGATGCCGACAAGCCGGAGGGCTACGACGAGCCGCATTCTCAGCAGACACGGATAAGTAAGTGAGCGTCACGCGGTGCCGAAGCTCTATTTCTGTCGGACCGTTCCCGCGGTTCGCCTAAAGCCTCGATTGTGTAGCTGCGGTGCCACGGGCCGCGATCTCGAAATAAATCGAACGCGCCGCACCGCGGAGGAATTCCGGATCGGCGCGAATTAACCGCGTATAAATCAAAATTTCCTGCGCGCCGCCGATCGCCGATGCGAAATTTACCGGCAGACGTAAACAAGCCCCGTGACACGATATTTTGTCCGCGGAGGCCGGGGACGATTAAAAAATATTTTCAATCGAACAATCCCACAACGGATCGCCGAACAGAGCCCCGCGCCGTTTTATTGCAAATTTCTCGTCGGCTGTTGACAGTGCGCAGATACTCACGCTTCAGCATTGCAATCAAAACTACATCGAAAAGTTCTCTCGCGCCGACTACTCACGGGATTTAATCCGGAATCCGATGCTGTCTGATACTTCCGCTGATTTTTCCTACGGCGAATATCACCATATATATATACTCCCAGCTATTCCCGTTAATTGCCGCTTGCTGCACTTGCGAATAATTGATCCAGAACCAAAATAAGTCGCTCGAGGTGTGACCTCTTTTTACAGAATTGAAGACAAGATTCAGAAATATCATTTTTCCTTTCCTGTAAATCATTTACAAAGATAAAAAAGAACTGCATCTAAATATAACTATTGATTTATAAAACAATAGACACCTGCACAGAGTTTTTCTCTAGCGAACTCTCTATTCACCTAATTATGCTCGTTAATTATCGCTTGCTTCGTCTACAAATATTTTATGCAGATCTAAAAGTAGTGCTCCTAAATATAACTATTGATTTATAGAATAATAGACACTTTATGCACTCCGATACCTCCATCGATTTTTCTCTTGCGAACATCACACTGTATACACTTAATTACTCTCGTCAATTGTCGCCTGTTTTACCTGCGAATAATTTACCAAGAACTTGCAAATATCATCCTTTATATATATCTAATTACTCTTGTTAATTGTCGTCTGCTTCGGCTACGAATAATTTACCAAGATCTAAAAGAGATGTAGTCCAAAAGAAAATCTAATAGAGTAGTAAATAATCGCCGGAAATATGCAGACTATGTGATACTGCCGACCACCACCCACACTATAATAATTGTACAATTCACCTGAATCCAAAAGAAATGCCCGTGATATAAGAATTATTCACAATGAAATGATACAACAACTGTTTTTGGTAACAGCGGATAAGCTTCGAAAATATGCGGCTCTCGTTAAAAGAGGAGAGAGGTCGTAGAAAGCTGGCCGACTTTCGCGGGAAATCCAATGTTCGAAGTTAAGTGTCGCAAAATTCGATTACGATTACCGACGAACGACGAAACTCGCGGCAAACCGAGAACGACCCATTTTTGGGCGCATTTCAAAGTCTAATATGTTCGCCTCTCGCTATAATGTTTTTCCCTCGGCGTTGCAGAAACTTCGAGAATATTTTCAGCTCGTTTTCCTGCGGCGCTCGACAAACTTCCTTGGAAATACAATTTTTCGGCGGATTATCCGACTCTAGTTCCGATCCACGACACTTAAACTGCGTTTCCGACCTTATTCCGTTGCTCGCAAGTTTCGGGCTCGCGAGCGCGCTCGTTTATTTCGGTAACAGGGACGAGTTCGGTCGCTGTTTACCGCGATCCTGCTAATTTTTCATTCGGGAATCAGGCGACGATCTCTGTTACGTAGTTTCGCGACGCACAGTGTTTTAGAATTAGAGTCTGACCTTAAAACTCTTTATTTTGATAGTTGTCTATTCCATATTCTATATTCTGTATTTCATATTATATATTCTATATTCTACATTCCATATTCCATATTCCATATTCTATATTCTACATTCCATATTCCATATTCTATATTCTACATTCTGTATTTTATATTCCATATCTAATATTCTACATTCTATATTCCATATTCAATATTCCAAATTTTAAATTCTAAATTCTATTCTAAATTCTAAAATATATTCTATATTCAATAATCAATATTCAATATTTTAAATTCTAAATTCTATATTCTATATTTAATATTCAATATTCAATATTCAATATTTTAAATTCTAAATTCTATATTCTATATTCAATATTCTATAGTCTATATTCTATATTTTATATTCTACATTATATATTCCATATCCAATATTCTATATTCTATATTCTATATTCTAAAAGATACAGAAGATGTACCTTCTATCATTTTATACATTATTGTCATATTAACGTACAAAATTTATCATTTTCATTCATCTACATTGTCACATCAGGTTAGGTACAACGTGTATCGTTCTAACCGTTCACTGTACTGTACTTTTTATAATTAAAATAAGATTAATTCATTAGTAAAGGCAAATCAGCATCGGAAAGTGTAAACGAAGTACTTTTACCACCGTTTCTAGTACTGTCATTTTTAACCTCAATATTTCAGTATTTTTTAAAAATATTTTCAATTTTTAAATAAAACACTTCTGTAAAATCATAGTTATCAGTAGTCTAACTTATTTTTTAAAGTATAGTTACGAGCGGTCAGGCCGTCTTAAAACACTGTGCGACGTCGCGAGTTAGATATCTCTAGCGTCCTCCGAGCGAAAACCTGCATGTATCGCTCGGTAACTTTATTACCCGATTAGCATACTTGCCGCGATACTTAAATTTCCGTTCGGGAGCGTATAATTAGTCCGCATTGCGTCCGAAGCTGTCCGTGTGATCATCGGTGCGCTGAATTAAGAGACCCGTGGGATTCGCCGGAGCAGTTATCGAACGTACGCGTCTCGCTCGTAGCTACCTTTTCGAACGCCGGCGATGCGGATCTCGCTCGCCGATCCAGATTTCCTTTCCGATTCTTCGGAGATCTTTTTGTTTGATTAAAAAGCCAATTGGCTGGCAATTTAGTCAGGTGGACAAAGAAAGACCTTTGCAAAGCGTTTCGGGACGGTTTTATCGTCGACTTAAAGCCCGGGGAGAGAGCGGATCTCAGCTCTCGGCAGCAATATAGAAAAGGTCCAGAAATCTCGCGTCTCGGGGATGAAATGATGGAACTCGGAGAGAATTATGAAGCGTCTAGCAGGACGCTGCAAAAAGAATCGACGACGGATCCCCGGCCGTCAAAGCCAGCGAAGAAGCGCACTTATCCTTAAGTGATTGATGTCGACCGGATCCGCCGGAGAAATAAAAAGCCGGCTGTCGGATGATTTTTTAACGGGCCGACGGTGTATAAAGGTGTCACCGAAGACCCTTTTCCGTCAAGGAAATACATCAGCTTCCATTAGTATCGCATGCTTATAAATAGAGTGTCCCTGATGGTTTCCCGAAACATTAGGCGAAATGTTGCGTCAAGCTGCCGATATTTTCTTCTTCTGCAATTTTCCTGCGAATTTGCTGATCTCGTTTGTTCAAATCTTGCTAATAGCGCGTTTCCCTCCGCGAAAGTTTGTTATAAATTTTACTGAAAGTCTCACAATTTAGTGCCGTTTTTCTATGTTTTCTATGTACGGCTGATATTACATTGTTCATTACAAGAACGTTCACGCGATTGGTACAGATAATTTATTATCACACATTCACACCACGAGAGGTTGTTCAACAAATTAGACATTCATGGTAACGAGAAATGTGCTATCGAAGTTTTCTCGCATTATGAGATAAATCGGAGCGAGAATATGCTCAAAGGATGAACCGGGAAAAGGCACGGAGGAACACGATAATTGCTACGTACATTCTTAAGTAATTAGAAAATATTGCCGACAGCTAAAAGTTCTTCAAATCAAAAGATCCCTCTTCATGCCTGACGTTATTCATGGGATGAATGAAATGGTTCCTATTTGCTGAAAATCTAAGTGGATAATATTTCAAATTCAACCATTCCTGATGAAAAATACTTGGTCTGAAGGTACGAAAATATATCTTTAATCAAAGAACAAACTATTAATACTAGATTGCAGATTTTATGCATTTACGACGAAAATAAGTAGATTAGATTGAAAATAATGAAAATAATTCAAAGATACCGTTGTCCCAACTCGTTCAAATTATTGCAATCAGTGAACAAATTCTTATTTTACGTGAAGATGGAAATTCAGGATTAACAAAAAATATTATTCTCAATAAAGTTTCTTCTGATGGATCGCGATAGGTGAGGCATCGTTCAGAGATTCGCAACTAATGTGCATTTTAGCAATTTATTACCCGGTATTAGCGTGTGAAAGAGGTCGATACAAGAAGCGCAACAGCTCCGATAGATCGTTGAAAGATTTACACGCGTCTGCGTGGCCGGTTGTTCGCGTCGCAGTGCGTTTACCGGAGATTATCGGTCCGGAGGGAGTCCGCCAATAATAAATTCAACGGTGAAGCAGAGTGTCGCAGAGCGCGGGCAAAGAAAGCAAAGAAAGCAAAGCAGCGCGAAGAAACAGGCTGCCGCGTGCGGTAATAACGGTGTAACGTATAACGGTATATTTCGCCGCGGAGAAATGCAGTTCCCGAGGTAACAGGCGGAGGGCGAGAGGGCGGGATTAATTCGAGTCTAATAGGATTATCCTTAATCCCGGTAGTCCTGGAAAACCTCCTTCCAGGGTCTTTTTCCTCGTCACCTGGCCGCGGTGCGTCTCCAAAGGACTCGGCCCGGGAGAACGGCCGCGTTAAACGAGTCTCGACCGTGATCCTACCGTTGAATAATGTATAATCGTCCCAACATTATCGCATACCTTACGCTTTCCGCCGCGCCCCTAAGCCCATTGTTTTCCGGCCGCAATTCGTCCAATGAATTATTAGGCCGCGTGCTCGTCCCGAATGCTGGCCCCTTGTTTGTTCGCACTTCAAACTCCAATTTCCGGGAGCAGCCACGCTCCTTGGCCCTATCGTCGGTTTTAGTTACTTCTTTCCCCTCCCCGGGCCTCGCAGAACTAGGTCGCGTTTTAATACAGCGACGAAACTCGAAGCCCGAATCGCGGTAAGTGAACCGTAATTGTGATCCCTTTGGGACGTCTCGTTCCGGGCCTTTGACCGCTCCTCGCGCCGGATCCTCCTTCCTCTCGAATACCTCGGCCTACCAGTCCCCCCTTTCCTCTTCCCTACCCCTTGCAACGCTTCCTCGGGTTTTCGAGTCCGGATTTCAAGTGACCCCGTTGCCACGGAGTCTTCGAGGCCGCTGCGAGCATAGTCCGCGATATCGGAGCACCCGAAATGCTACGAAATATTTCCACGTCAGATTAAACTTTCTTCTCCGACTTGCGACAGCGAATTTCATTATCTTCCCATTAGCCGGTAATTACTATTATGCTACGGGATAGTCGCGGAAGTATAAGAATACTCGCGGACGAAATTTCGAGAATAAATTTCACAAACGCAGCGAGCTTAAGCGCGCTGATAGAATTAGGTTCGGTTCCCTCTGGACTTGGAGTAATTATTCTGTGTCGAAGCTCGCCGTTTCATAGCAGAGTAGATGTAGCTGTGGAGCAGCAGTTGAATATTTCGAGCATTTCCTTTTTTAAATTACTCGCGTGCGAGAGTACTCCTTTTAGTATGTATAAATGATAATACGAGTCGCAGATGTGTACAAGGATAAATGTACAAATATCTGGAAAGTGCATGGTAGAAATTCGCGTCAGACTAACTTTAGTATTAAACAAATTTTCAGTGATATGCTAACGAAATTTTAATCTTTTTGTTGGAACATTTCCATATTACCAAAAAATTGAACAATTTTCTTTAGAATAAATTCGATTTTCTGTCGAACAACTTCGACTTTCTTTAGAATAACTCCGATTTCCTTTCGAGTATTAACTACCGATCCCCAATCAGTGCAATTAAACGAATTCATTACACTTGAAGAGCTCATCGACGGAGAACGCTTAGAGGTTTCCGTCAGCTCGAAAATCATGAAGAGGGAGTACGGTTAGGCGAAGGACATTTCGAAGAATTTGCTCGTGATTCGCCGCTCATCAGGAATCGCCGCGCGCTCGCCCCGGCTTAAGCGGATCCTGGATTCAGCCGAACGGGAATTATCGAGTCCTCAGAAATAAAATCAAGCCGCGGGGGAATGGAAGATCGAGGGTGGCGCGGTTGGTCGGTCGCCAGAGGGTGGAGAAGAAAGGCAGCGGGAAAAATTCGATTTCAAGCCGGGAACTGGAGCGAACGAAACGCTCTCGCGGCGGAAGGAGAACGCGTCGTTTCACGGCGGCACGCATATTAAACGAGTACTTGGCCCCGACCCTCTAAATTAAAATGTACAAACTTGACAGCCCGTCCCACTGTGCTTGCTTCTTTTCCGCCGCTTCAGCGGCAGTTGCTTGTTCCTTGTGTCCGGTTATTCGCCGGCGCGCGCGCGCATTAATTAAAATTATTGCGCAACGTTAATGCGGACCGATTTGTCAGCGCGCCGTCCCCGGGGCCGCGAATCCTTCGGATACAAATTGTTACCATTTATTCGGTTCTCCGTTCGTCGTCTCGTCCGTTCCGTCGGACAACACCCGGCATTCCCGCGACGGATTATTAAAGCCACGGGAACGAATACCGTCAATTACGGCGCGGTCGCGATACGTCAGATGCGGCTGATGCTGTCAATTAAAAAGTTGCGGCGAAGTTCGTTCCGTCGGCGCGGTCGATCACGGCTTCAAGGAACTTCCGGCCGGCAATATTTCTAGCGGCGAGCGTAATTAATTCGCCTCGAGGGGTGTTTTCATCGCGGGAGTCAAGGAACGAAGGCTGATCGTCTAATGAAGTCATCGAGAAGCCAAGGAATCTCGCACCGGCGCTGATCCGAGCCGATTCGCGAAACTTGACCTCGCGGTCGTCTTCTCCATAACCGTGTAACGAACCGGCCTCTCTCTCTCTCTCTCTCTCTCTCTCTCTCTCTTTCCCGGCCTGCAGAAACGTGAAATGGATTTAACCCTCTCCCGGCCGCTCTAGCCCCGTGTTCCACGCTGAGTAATTACTTTCTCGGTCCTCGACGCAACGAGCCGCTTAACGTCACTTCAAACAGCCGACTGTAATTTGTTTATTTGTGCCGACTGGCTAGAAACGCTGCCGCACGCGTAACGTATTTGTCTGGCCGCCGGTAGACGAACACCTCGACGAACTCGCGCTCCGTGGTCCCGTCGTTCAAGTATTTTTCTAATTAACGGGGATACCGGGACAATGCGTCTTGCGAATCGTTAGTCACACTTCCAAGTTTATTCCAGAGAGGAGGACATGCCCTTAACCTCTCTTGCACTGCGAACATTTTATTCTTTTGTCGTCACTGGACTTCCGATCTTTATGGAAAACAAGAACTTTTTAAGGCAAATGCAGCAATGACAATTCCAGTTGCGTAGTAGTAGCGGCACGTTTGCAAGTATGGCACGTTGGTATTATTTCTATTACTCTAATCAGTGAGTTTACCTCTTTCAGTAAAAATTGATTTGTTTCTTTTCATAGAAATTTTATAAAGAAATCAACAAATGGCCTATTCAATATTTCGAAAATTGTTCAGCATAAAGAAGTGCTAATCATAACTGCGAATGAAATGGCAGTGCAAGGGGTCAAGGGAAAAGATCACACGACTACTAGTAAGCACAGAAAAATGTCTGACCACCGCATACCACTTCTACTTCAATTATACCAGAAACACAAAAGAATTAAACGTCGCAGCGGCTGCAAGTAGAACAAGTCAGCGCCGGCCGGACACTCGAGCCGAGCGAACAGCGGCGTTCGAACTTAATTTACTCGACAGCGGACGAAAAATCCGACCAATTTCGTTCTCAGTAGTGCACCGAAACGATTCCGTCTAGCCGCAGCTAACTGTTCGACTTTTAAGCAGACGTGTACCCATTCGAGTATGGCGAGAGTTAGCATGTGAACACGGCGTGTTGTTGCAATCTTGTAGACGAGATTTCGCAGCGACGGGCGAGGACGCGGCGCGGTATAATGAGCTTGACGCGCGCTGATGCCGCTGACAAACCATTTAGCGTCGCTTTAAGCCGCGCCTAATCTCGCCGGCAGACGATGCCGACCCGTCGTATGATATTTGTCCGTGCGTGGGTTGCAGGTTACGAGAGCACGGCGCCAGTTGCGGCGATAATGGGTCCCCGGGAGCAGAAGGTGCTGGCGGGCTCGACGATCACCTTGAGGTGCGTCATATTGTCCCCGTATCAGACCAGACCCGTCAGAGGCGTTCAGTGGCTCCGGGATAACAAACTCCTCACATTCCAGGTAACGCATATCCCATACTCCCGCTCCTTCGCAGACGCTCCGCGAGACACTAATGAAATTTTTTCCGATGCGACGCGTCCGGACGCTTCATCCTGTCGCCCGTTACTCTCGCCACTCGAGACGGAATCTCGACTCAGACCGAAGAAACATGATCGTAAATCATAGCGACGACAGGGCTCGAAGCTCCGAGAATCGACCTTTTCGCTCGCGTGTGACATTTTTGTTTACGTGCGGGGAATATTCCGCGTGGCCCCGAGCTGAGCGGAATTGAAATCGGCGGAGGGACCGGGCTCTCTTCGTCTGCGCTTCTCCAGCGAGTTTTCTGCCGAGGAATCTCTGCAACGATTTTTTAACTTTTCATTTTTCCTCGTTCTTTTTCTTCCGTATTTGTTTATTGAAAGAACGTAGTAAATGTAACGTGCATAGAAAGAAAACAGGCAAAAATTGAATTTTGCTTCGATTAGAAAATAGCGATCATAATTGAATAAATTAATGACCGTCCAGCGTATTTTACGGGTAATTCGGCAGATATTTTTAGCTTGTTCTTCAGCGATGAGAGCGTAAGGTTAAAAGGATTTAAAGCGGACAAATAAATTCTCGAACAGGGGGTGCGATGCTCTCCGTTAAATTCGAGCGGAAATAATTATCGGTCAAATTGTTCCCGCGGCGAAATGAAAAACGCACGGGTTAAGATCGAGGTCGCGATACTGGCCAGCCCGGTCGAACGTTTATTTATTCGCAGAGATTCCAGGCAATGCATCCCGCCGGATTTATGACGAAATTACGAGCCGTTAACAGCCTCCGTGGGATTTATGTAATTTTCCGGGAGCCGCGCGATATTTTTCAATCGTAATATTCGCGCGGTCAACAATGGGCCGCCGGACACGGCCGTGTCCGATCCGTGCTTTCGCAAATACGGCGGTATTAATTGTAAACAGCCGGTTTCCGTTTTCACCGGCGAGATTTCCGTGCTGCAGTTTGGCGTTCACATTGTTTACAGTCGGCACGAGGCGGGATCAACGTCGAGACGGAGCGAGGCGCGGCACGCACCGTTTCCGAATTGACTTTGGCGTCGGTGACACAGAACGACGTCGGAAAATACGCCTGCAGACCGAGCGAGGGACGCGCCGACACTATCATGCTGTTCGTCGAGCCAGGTGAGCGCCGAAATTCACCTGAAAACCTTTCCGGACTCCGCGCCACGCCGGTGTCATTTTACAATGTTTCCTGTGTACAGATTTTGTTAGACTGTTTCAGAACGACAAACCGGTGTTATGTTACAAGCACAGAGTGTAGAGCACAGTGTTTTTCTACTGCAGCTCCAACAAATTGGTTGTTAGGCGAATATAACGTTGAAATGCGACCAGGTGCGTTTATAGGTGACTCGTGCTACTTAAAAATTGTTCTTGACGAGGCGACGAGCTTTCAGACAACAAATACGAGTAAATCGGCATTATTCTATAATCACAGAGTGTAAAATACTATGCTTTTACATTATAATTCTAAGAATTATGATTCCAAGGAAATAAAACATTATAATTTGACGAGGTACACTCATCGCTGACTCGTACTACTTAAAAATTGTTCTCAGCAAGATGACAAATTTTTCAGACGCTCAAAGTTTTATTGGACAAACAAATATTGCATAGAACAACGCCTAAGTACTGACATTCCCATAAGTCAGACTTCGAAAAAATAAATCGATTCTTCCATGCCTCGTTAATCACTGACTTTCACTACTTAAAATGCTGATATTAGCCCTGATCCTTGTACTTGAAACATTGCTGCAACGAAGATATCGGCTGCTCAGAAAAAATTCGTATTAAAACACGGTCGCGAGTAGAATAATCAATCGTTGGTCGGACAGCTCGGTTTCCACAAATCTCGGAGCTCGTAGTTCACGAAAATAAAGCTTCGCGGCGTAGCAATCTTCACGAAAGTTTCGCGGCAGCTGCACCGGGTATCCGCTCGCGATGCCGGCCGAGAATTCACCGTTCCGCGGCGAGCATAATGAAAAATCCAGTCCCGCGGCGAAACAACTAAATACGATTTATATTCGATCCGGGGGGGAGCGAGTCGCGGCGGTGCCAGCGGGAGGAAGAAAGGCGAAACAGGGGATGGCCCATGATCTAAAGTCGCGTCTTAGGATTACTCGAAACACTTTAAAGTTTTAAGGAGGCGGCGGTATTTCACGGCGGAACTATTTGTCTGGCTCAGGGCAGCTCGGCTCGCCGCGGACGCCGTTTGCGGCCGCGAAAGAAGGAGCGAGAGTCCTGGGAGGGGCGCGTGGGTGTCGGTGTCCTCGCGAGAAATAGAGAGGGAGGCGGGGAGTCGAGCCGCGAGAGAGCGGAGCTGCATGCGGAATTCACAGCCAGTAGTCTCTATTATCGTGCATTCTCCTTCGGAAGTTATTGCGCGAGTCGCATTTTTCCCGGCGACCGACGCGCCGCGTCGCGACGCCCACCCCGCGCACATCCACACGTATCCGCCGGCCACCCTGGCCGGGCCACTCCGGGGCCCGTCAGGACAAGCCGTAAATCACAAGTTCGCCGACTCGTTTCGTAGTTTCGCAGATTGCGAATTTACGCGGTTTATAAGCGACTGCGGAACCGCTTCTCCACGTCCGGTAGGCGGTAAACGCGTCTTCGCTGTTGTCGGTTCGTCGCGACGCACCGTAGTCCCTCATTTTCATTATCGTCAAAAGTGAAGCGAGATTCCCCGGCGGTGCTGAGAGCGTAGAATGACGCGGTAACTCGCTAATTTCGAAGATATAAGTTTGAAAGTTCGGTTCCGTCAATATGTACTCTAAATTTAGAGTTTTCGGACGACCGTCGTCGGGGTACATATTGGACTAGCTTAACTTTAATTACTTATATCATGAAAATTGCCTGGAAGCCGCCGCTGATATTTTCCATGCATCAGCGGCAACGAAATCCGCGCTTCTTCTCCACGGAACCCGAACCGAAATCACAGACCGGAGGTCGTGGCGAGCAGGCCGTAAAAAGCACACGTGTACCGCGAATCATGCCCGGTTTACAACCCAAAAATTTGTATACCTCGATTCCCGGTATGATGAAATGCTCGGGAACGTCGTTTGTTACATCGGCCGGCAACATTTTGCCGGCGCTCGGCACGCTGGCTGGTCATCGATCGCGCAGATAAATCAGAGTTTCGGCGATTCGCCGCACGGTTTTCCAAATTGCGAATTTACGCATGTTTATGGGCCCGATCGCATAACCGGTTCCCGAAAGAATTACCGTCCTGCCGGAATTAAACGCGACCGTCACGGTGGCCCGACGCGGAGATGATTTTTACGAGCAAACACCCACGCAAATATCCTCATAAATACCGCCGTAAATATCGCATAAACGTAGCGCTACGATGAAACACCGGCTCCGATTGGTAGAACCGAATAAATTGCGGGCATCGGGGTCTACGGGAAAATTATTATCAGCCGAGGCCGACGCGCGAATGAAATTGTTTAAACAGCCGTTCATGCTCGATGAAACTCTATAGAAAAAGACTGTACTCACGTTAGCGTGGCCGGTGATCTCCAGGCTGTAATTGCTCTCTTGGCAGTCGGCAATCGCTCCGAGTTATCCTCCTTAATAACAGAACTTAGCACTCGTTGCACTCCCCTCGAAGTTCAAGCAAGGACTGAAGACAGAGCAAGTTCCAAGAGATTTGCTGCGACCAATCAGACGGTAGCTTATCGAAGACCAATAGGGGTTGCTTGCACCCTGGACGGCTAATGGCTGGCAAATTTTTGTTTGACCTGGAACTTCCCAAACTTTCAGTTTTATTCCCTGCGTTCGGATCGCGCCGATTCGCACTGCCCCGCATGTAAGAGCTCCCGAGGCTCGGTTCACTTCGGCTTAAAGCAATAATCCAGTCGGCGAATGAATTTACCGACTTATTCTGCCCTTTATAGAGGAACTTAGGGCAGTGGAGCTAGTTGAAGTGACGTGACCAAGCGCCTTTGGTTTTTTCCCGGGCGTAATTAACTTTATATTCATCGAATAAGATATATTAACACTTAAAAAGTTTCATAAAATTGCAGTATTTTATTCAATTAAATGCAAATTTCAGACTTTATAACAATCTCCATCGTCTTCTTCTTCTTCTTCAGTGTCACCGACTTCAAGATCAAATAGATAAAATCCAAGTATTGAAGACTGAAAATAATATTAAAAACCTTTTCTTTATAATTATTCAAGCCTGTCAATCCATGAAAGAGCTCCTAAACTCCTCAAATTATCTTAGCAGTCGAACTGAGTCGAGCCGACAAGGATCGCGTTGCAAATCGCGAGGGAGAAACAAATACTCGCGTCTCCAGTCCGCGATTCATACGGCGAGAACGTGTTCGAGAAACACGTGGACTCGTTTCTCAGCCATTTCCCGTGGAGGAGAGTTCCGCGCGGTAGCTCTAGACCGTCGTCGTCGCGGGCGATAAATCAGAGCTCCGGCGACGGCGTCCTGCAGATTGCGAGTTTACGCATTTTATCGCGGCTGGGTAGGTGTTCCCATCAGAAGGCGGGATTAAAGGCGGCTGTCGGGCCGATTTTTACGAGCGTGCAGCGAGTTACACGCGTCCCATCCCGTAAACATCGCCGGCGAAATTGCGCGGCGTCTGGCCAATCGCTTGTAACGCGTGAAATGTGAATGCAGCGGCATCGATCGTCTTAAACAACGAGCCGGCGGCGACGTCAGCGGCGTCTGCGACCGGTCGGTTTTATTAATCGATCCCCGGACTCGGCGAAATCGACGTCCGGTGATTAATTAATCGCGCGCGGCTCCGAATGCCCCGGAGAAAAATGACTTTCGGTGGCTTTCTGACGAGCGCCAACTATCTAGAGCTGGCCGCGTTAATTTTTCACGATTCTTTGGCGATTTTCCTGCCGAGCCCGGACACCGTTTCTTTATCCATTCACCGAAGGAACAGGAGACCCCGTGTATCTTTGATGCGAATCAATAGTCGCAGCCATAGTTCGCCGAACGTGTCCCTGAATGATTCACGCGGCCATTCGATCGTCTTTATGGCGAACCGGCGGCACGCTCCCTCCAGCAGAAGAATAATGCAGGAGAAAGAGATTCGAAGACCCATCGATACAGAGTCGCTGCAAGAAGCGTCGTTTGGCTGATTCGTCGAATGCGGCGCGAGATTTAACGACTTTTGCGGAAGCTAGACGCAGCGAGAGCCCGCAAAAACCGGTGGAGTGCAGTGCCAGTCCGCGGCGCGAAGCTGCGCTTTTTGCGCGTGCAGGACGCCTTGCTTCCTGAGCTAATTCTTATGCGATCGTAAATAACGTCGCGCATACATCAAAACTTACAGCGAGCACCCCATCCCCCGTTCGTCTTCGCAGTCGCAGTCGTCGCCACCGTCTCCTGCAACAATCCTGTCTTATCCGACGCCGTCCTCCTCGCCCCAGTCCGCCGTTCTCGCTCGCTCGGCTCGGTCTCATCCCGAGCTTCCGAACGCGGAAACTCCTCGGCTGCTCTCGGTGACAGAAGCTGCCAGAAGCACTTCGAGAAACGCGGCCAGATTAAAGATACAATTCCCCGATTCTATTAATTAAGAAAGTTAATTACGACAGAATTCAATTTTCCTAATTGCACATCACCGGAGTCCTCGTGGCTCTCGAGGCTCCGCCCTCGATATCTCCGTCTCGAAAACCCTCTCGAGGCCTTCCGAACTTTTCCGTTTCGTTCTCTCCTTTCCGGGACGTTCGCCGAGTCACCGTTTTCGTCGGGCCGCTGTCTTCTCGCTTCTCTTATTCCCAGCCTCGCCTTCTCGTCTCCGCCGTCCGCCGGTTCCTTCCCGTCTCTGTTCTCTTCTCCGATGGTTCGAGGGCTCTCGCTTTGAGTTTTTCGAGGATCTTCGGGTCCCGGAATCCACGGGTCTCCCGGGTTAATCTCCCGGAATCCGTTTTGAAGCTCGCAGCACGCGAGACCTCGCGGCGGGTTCTTTGATGTTTGTTTCGGCGAGCGAAGATTTTAATATTTGGCCCGTGTTCAGGCGGACCCGGCCGCTATTAAGGACCGCCCGGCGTGCTTTTAGCGGTCGTCCTGCCCCCGAGCACGAGTTTAACAGTTTGCCGGCAGGAAAAATTTGGCTAACGACTCGGCCCGCCTAAGTCGCCCGCAGTAATAGCGCGGAAACTCCGCTTTAAAGCCGCGCCCGTGATTTAACCGCCGCGGATTTTACGCGCGACGGGATACCGTCCTTAAACCCGCACTCGAAGACCCGTCTACAAACTTTTCGAAGAAGGAACGTCGATTTCTGCGGGCCAACATTCTTGTCTAACCGGGCACCGTCCTATTCTACTTATCCAGTCGCGGCCGCTCGTCTGACCAATTTTATTTTCACGGAGACAGCGTCTATTTCAGCTTTCTGGCCAGATGCGGAGTTATTCTATTATGTTACCTTTATTCTTTTCGCTGGAATAGACTCCGAATTCATTCTACGCGTTCCTCGGACTTTCAAAGCGAAACTTAGATTTTTTCAGCGAACATTCTCTTGTGTGTCCACCGGTGCTCCTATTTCCTCTGCCAGGCGCGACCATTTCTCTGACTCATTCTGTTTTAACAAAGACTATTTCACTTGTCTGGACGGAGGTGGAGTTATTGTCCTCGTCGGAACACTGGCGGAATTTATTCTACCCGCTGGAATTGTGACAGAATTCATTCTACGTTCTTCTAGCTTTCCAAAAAAGGAATATTTTGTCTGTCCTATTCTACTTGCACATTCGCGGACACTTGTCTGACCAATTTTGTTTTGGCAGATGTCAATTGTAGTTCAATTCCTCCGGCCAAGGACATAGTCACGCCCCTCGCAAATACAGTGGCACAATTCAATAGTAATCACTGGCTATTGTAAACGAACACGTTTGTCTGTCTACCGGTGGTCCTATTCTACTTGTCAACCAAGAGCATTCGTCTGATCATGACCGAATTGCATTTCCACCGGGATTACTCCTATTTCAGTGGTCCGACCGCAGCCCAATTTTATCTCGACGGAGATTATACCATTTCGGCAGGTCGGAGCGAGATTTATTCTACTTGTTGGAACAGTGACAGCATTCCATGACTGTGATCCGTAAAAGGGACTCAACGATCACGCGCAAACGACTTTTACCGAGCGGTCTGATTGCGAGCAGCGCGATCTACTTGCCGCAAAGCCGCCGCAGTCTATTCCGGCGAATCGATTTAACAGCGGAACGGGATTGTTTGAGCAAGCGGGCAGCGCAATTAGAAAAGAATCGCGCTTGGTTTTGGCAGCGGGCGTGGAAAGTTTGTCGTTACCGAAGACGGATCGTGGCGTCGCGAGGGGGACTGCCGGAGATTAGGTGGATCTGGGATGCCGCTCGTTCGCCGAAGATGTCGGGCCAGCTAATTCCGCACATTGTTATTGATATCTGCGTCAGAGAGCAACGCGGATCTCATCGTTGACCTTAATAAGCGCCCCTCCGCTGCGGATGGTTTAAGGCCAACGCCGACGGGCCTTGCGAATCAGCCTTAAGAGCTGCGCTGATCCGGTTTGCCTCGGTTGGCGGCCGGCCTTAGTGGGTCAGTGGTAGTGGTAATGGATCGTATAAATCAGCCATAAGTGCCCCGCTAAGCCAGCCTACCGGGCTTACCAAAGAACTCTAGATCACCGGGGCCGGCTCGGCGCTGGTCGCCGCGGCGCGCCGTGCCGCTATCAGACGCTACGAATTAAAATATATAATGCAGTGATTAAGGAAAATTATTAAGGTCGGCCGGCCTAGCGTATCGGCCCTGTGGCGTTTGAACGATCCCCGGGGACGAGAGCTTTATTCGCGGTGAATTACCGTGCAACCATTACCATCGCTAATCGATCCGCGATTACTCTCTCATTGTTTTTCTCTCGCGGTTAAATCCCCGTGATTATTTCATCGGCCCGGTTATCGGAGCACCGTTCATTATTAATTGCTATTCTTTCGACGGTTAATTGCGACAGATAATAACAATAGAGGGAGCCCGCTCTCGGCTTTTCGAACGGTCATTATTTTTACAATTATCACAGTTGGCCGGACATCTCCGATATTCGACGAGTTAAGGTCGATTTATGTTCCCCAATCGGGCAAGAAATGTCCAGGCAAATGCATACTGTAAGTAGTCTTTTATAGCTTAATTGCCGATTGGAAATGTTTTTACGTTTACCTCGCGTTTATTTCATGCAGTGTAGCACTGATATTACACGACGAAGAAGCGAGTAAAGAAGATCAACGTCGTCGAGTTTGTTCAATCACGTTCAGCCACATATAGCTTCAGGCAAAACGTTGTTTTCGATCATGCCGGTCGTGATACCGCATCGCGTATGGACTGATCCGCGACGCTGCGTTCATATGTTTATTCCAACAGTAACGTTTGCCAGAGTCAAATCGCGCCAAGAACGTTTCGCGTCGGAACGGATAATATAAATCGATGATCAGCCGATTCGGTCGATTCGTTTCCGCCCGTTCTTTGTTTTCGGGTTTCGTGCGAGCCGACGAATCGATTTCCGCACTGTCGTCGGCGGGGTAGCTCGCGCCGGTGCCTCGAATTCGCGAACGATCTACAAGCTCCGAAAGTTGCGCGAGTACCACTCCAGGTCGTCGTCTAGTTTCCCGTAGGAGCTCTTCGAAATTGTCCCGTGTCCCGCGCGTTCCTGAAGTCGATCTTTCTTCGAGTGCTACTTCGCCGTTGCTTGGAAATGCTCTGGGAGTCATTAAACCGATCGATACTCGAACCTCGGCGAGCACTTCTGCCCAGCGAGTGTTCCGTCTCACGCAGGGAAACGGCGCAGCGTTTCACAATCTCGCCGGAGCAATGCTCGGCTCGTTCTACTTACGATGTAAAACTCGTAAGCCGCCCCGATCGGGCACCGAACGTTTCACTCGGAGATTCGAGAACAATGCCCGGCGAATTATTTATGCGAATTTCCGCTCGGCGTATTATCTTTAGAGAAACGCTCCGCGGCGGTCGACGAAGAAATTTCCCCGCGGCTTACAGCGTTGCGTTCCTAAGCGAAAAGAAAAACAGGGAACGGAATTATGGAATTATTCGCGTCGACAATGAATCGCCGATCGGCGTTACTCCGTTCGGCGGAAGGAATCGATCGAACCTGGCCGAGCACGGCCACCAATCGATCGAATCGAATGAACGTCCGGTTGAGGAGTTTCATTCGCGTTCTGCGGCAACGGCATCATGAATTTTTTAATAATGCGGAAGACAAAGCAGAGCGAAAGAAAATGAATTCTCCGGCTGCAATTCGCGCGGATATTTCGGGTCTGAAATTTAATAATATCGCAGGGAGCGGGCGGGACGCCGTGGAAAGGGACGAGGGGAGAAAAAGAGCGGGGGGACAGGGGACAGGAATGAAATTTGGTGCCGTATAAACGGCAGCTCGGGGAGTCGTTAAGTGTTAAACTCCCTACGAAGTTCCTGGCCGTGTACCGCTCGATGCACGCACATGTATATATGTACGCTTATGTATGCATGTAGCGAGAGAGAGAGAGAGAGAGAGAGAGAGAGCCAGTTATATATATTTAAAAATCTCGAAAGCGACCATGAATCTCTCGGCTGGGGCGGCGACATATTGGAGCGCCGGGAACCCGTCGGACAGAAAATAATGTTGAGACTTATTACCGGGATGTCTGGACGTCTTACTTCGCCGGGCCAGATGGAAGTTCGCACGGGGATTTCATTCGGCAGTGTAATAGAAATTCCAATGAAATATTATCAACCCGTGAATCCTCGATGTGGAACGCAGACGGTGAGATATTTAACGTCATCATCGAACGCGCTGCCTCGGAAATTGAGAGCTTCGTTACAGAAACGACACTGCAAACTGTTCCCCGAAGGAAGCGCATGCAAACCCCGCCGTTCGTGTCTAGCTCAGCGAAGTGGACAATGAAGGCTGTCAGGAGATTTTCCGAGCCGAAGTCGCTTGATCTTTTTCAGAGCTTCCGGCCGGATCTACAAGCCTCGGAGGTGATCTTGGGGCCAACCATAAATCCTGCCGGGGATTATTTTCACTTTCGAGCTTCCCGGCTCGGTGTCATTGACGAATATTCGGCGCCGGGAGCCGGAGATCACCGATTAATGCCAAGCAACGTTAACCGAAAATCCGTCGATGCCCTGCCACTCTAATTAAACGGTCAATTGACCGTGCCCTATCCCGGCAGCCAATTAACTACCCTTGATACCCGTCCTGGACAAAGGACCGGGGAGGGAAGGAGAGACAAAGAGAGAGGATTGCGTGCACCGATGTCCGGAAGCCGTCGTGATCTTCCGGCCACGGGCTCGCCGAGAGGCAAGTAGGAGTCGACACTCCTCGAATGCCGAGGAAATTGTGTAAACCGCAAGCGGGTAGGCTTCGATGCCTCGGAGGCTCCATCGACCGTAAACTGAATCGTGTTGGCAAAGATTTAGACCCGGCCCTTCCACCCTTCTCCCTTCCCAACCCCCCACCTGACGCCTGTATTAACGATGAGAATGTCACGTGTGCCGATCACGTGTTGGGCCTGGAAACGTCTGCGGTTTCCAATGGGGTTGCCAGCCGTGGATTACTGTATTTGGGAGCAATGACGATGCGGTGAACTTTGTGGTTTCTCAGGATTAGCTTTCATTGTATTCCCTCCCTACAGTCACGCTCGGTCGACCTCTTTATAGGCGCGTTATCCTCCCCGCTTCGTCACTTAATGATTAGCTCGCAGTTGTCGAAAGAGACCTTTTCTATTATGAGCCTTTAAATCTCAAATGAGATTTGTAACAACTATAATAAGTTATGTGCGTGTTACATGTTTCTTAGAATAATAAAATACATGCACACGCTTCGATATTGAGTCCAAAATAGACATGGAGGTTGGCAGAAACAGTTTTAAGCTACTATGTCGCTGTTATAGTTCGGATTCTTGACATTGACAGACAATGTGGTCAGTACAATCTCTTCATGATCAAGGTCCTAGGAATTCGACTATAAAGACGAGACAAAATCGGCAAATCAGGGATGAGCCATTGGGGGAATTAGAGTCGCCAGTGGCGGGCTTCGCGAACTCACAGGACCGGCAATCTCGTTTAAATATCCGAATTATTTTCGATGCCTGCCGATCCATACGACTAATAACGTGCATTTCAGGGGAGCCTCTAATTGGTCATGCGTCTCGGTCCGCATCGGTCGTGACCATTTGAGCCCTACAAACCGAAGCCAACGCTCTAGGACCAGTTATCATCGATCCTTGTTGGATTAAATGGGATCAGCTAAGCTCCACAAGTTCATGGATCGATGGACCTGAATGATGCAGTGCAATATTTGGATAGGTACACTCTGATTCCGCGAGCCATAATCTCCCGCCAAATGAGATAAAATATACTGCTATGATATGGGCACCTTCGACTTGAAAGCATAAACATATGCTTGGAATCAGCACGATGTTTAGCAGAAAATCCAGCACAAAATTTTACAGAAAATCCAATACAGAATGCTTCGTTTGATTGTTTCAAAAACTATCCAATGTCCATTCTTAACCACGACATTGTTTTTTTAATATTTTGCTTTAAAATAAACTCTTTAGAGCTCAGAAGAACTGTTGCTAAAATATAATAACTGAACGCGGAGAAATATCGGACCGTGAATCTGCCAGCAAAATTGTGGAAACGAGGAGGCGGAAGTTGTTCCGGGAACACTGTTTACAGGCTACATATTTAATACGCCGTGCGGTATTTAACGTTCCAAGTACGTTTAATCAAAAGACGATATTCATAGCCACGCGGTCAGCGAGCCGCGCCGTAACTCAAACTTCTAAAAGTAACAGTCCGGAAAAGTTGAACGCTTAATCGTTCGAGAATATGAAAGCATAATTACCGGCGGGTTGGGCGGCCGGGGAAATTCGCTTGCCGACATGCCGGGGAATCGAGCGTGAAAGCCGAAGTACCACTTTCAGGCGAACGAGAAAGTAGAAGCAGGCGAAAGGACGGAAAGAAGAAGAAGAAGAAGAAGAAGAAGAAGAAGAACGGTAGAAGAACGGAAGAAGCACGAAAGAATTTCGACGGTTCCCAACGCGCGTAGACGGACGCCCGTTCGTTTTTCTCCGGCGAATCGCTCGTATTTCTGTCATTAGGGGATCAGGGCTTGTGTAATCAGAGAGGAAATCGTTAGAAAAGTCATTTCAAGAAAATAAAGTACCTGTTAGCGGCTCCTCGAAAAAAGTCAAGATCCCGTAAAGCGCCGCTAAGAACGACTGCTTCGAGACCCTCAAACAGCCAATAGTTACAGCCCGGGGCTTCCACGTCGTTAACGACTTCGACGATTTTCCGTATCCGGTTCGGCAATCGACAGCTGGCCCGAAACGCGTTCGCCTACTTCTCCCCATAAATGCGAAATCCGGGAAATCCCGGTCTCTCGGAACGACGACGGAAAAATCTTCGCGGCACATTCCCAATTACTCCGCGCTCTTGGCGAGTTGCTCAGCGATTCCGAAGCTTGTTTAACCCTTTGACACGCCCAGAGGACCACTGCTACGGTAGGATGACCGCGATTCGGTCCATCGACATTTAAATTCACCTAATCAAACTTTATGTCTACCCAAAGAAAAGAAAGAAAATTATGAGAGATAAATAACAAGAGTTATTGCTAAAATTATTTTCTCACCTGATTCTTAACAAATAACCATGTAACTTGATAGAAATTCCAATATATCAATCCCAATAAGGCTAATATATAATAATAATATATGATATTATTAAGTCTATATTGTTTTCGAGTGCTCTGACCGGCAGCAGACATTTAAATCTCGAGCACCTTGGAGCGTCAGGCACGGCAAAGGGTTTAATTATTGCGGGATCGAATTGCCCAGTTAGTTACAGGGCACTCGTCGTACTCTGTCGTCGGACATTTTAATTTTCATATGAGACCCGGGTTCGCGACAGCTCCTCGAGAGCAACGTAATAATTATACCGCGTGCCTTATGAAATAGAGTTTGGCAGCGACTCGCAGCTTCTTGCGCAGTCATACACTTATACGTGTCCAACAGCATCTGCCCGTTCTTTACGTTCACGGGGGATATGGTAGTATTTACGCGGGGAATTACCTGCGGAATACTTTGCATTCTCGTGGTGCATTGTAGGACAAAGCAACGCAGATACGCTGTTCCTACTGTTCCTGAAATTATTTTAATGTTCCTCGCGAAGATCCGGACAGTGGATCTTAGCGGACCCATTGCAAGATAGCTCTTTGTTCCGCGGAATATGGTATTAAGGAAATAGTAATTGCAAAAAGCGAAGAATTAATTCAACGGCGGGCTTATATTGCAGCAGAAGAATTAATCAAGAAAATGACACCACGCACGCGACGGCGCAGCGTAATCCGTCGAAGCGCATCTCGCTAATTCAATCCCGTCGGGGATTTAATTATGAGGAGAGTAATGGAAAATAATGTTGCCGGAATTGTACGCGGAATGTTCGGGGCGGGCTGTCTAAGCCGTGGGCATTTTCGCGACCGGAAGCGGGCGCTGCTCTCGTGAGATTAGTGAAGCGGAATTACTCAGGTTCGAGAAACTCGCGGGCAATTATTTGTCGGCCCGGGCCCGGCGTCGCCGCGCTAAAGAGCGTGGTAATTAATGAAGACCTTTCTCGACGACTAGCCCGGGCAGCGCGGGAAAAACCTATAATCCGATAGTCTCCAGGGGACATTGATTTACGAGTCCGTGGTCTCATTATTCTTTCAGGATACGTGGCCGAGGTTCGCGCGCTCGTTCGCGGATCGACGACCGCCTTCGGGTTCCGCGAGACGCCGCGCAAACACCGCGAAACCGGCCGGGACAAAAGCGAAAGCACAGAGAGAGAAAGAGACTTTTATTTCTGTTCCAGGGGAACGTACGGAAGCCATGCAACGTGACGCCGGATACGTCTCGTCCGGATGTGACGTCAGCCACTGGCCCGGACTTCTGCTTCCGTTCTCGTGGTTTCTAATACTCGCGCGAAACAGCCAAACTTCCCTGCAATAGCGCCGCACCACGACAGTATTTCACGCGCGCCTCCGCGCTCCCCGTTCCCGGAATTGACGGGAGTGCGCCAGAAATTCGACCAACGTCGTAGAGATCGCAAGCTGGATACCTAGGGATCGTCGATGACGGATCGAGGACACGCGGCGAGTCCGGAGTCGCAGAAAATGCTGCGGCGTTTCATCGGGAAGCACCGTGGACTGTGGATTTTTAAGTAATTTTTAACGAATTCAGGTGATGGGGTTGTCGATACAATTATCGCTTTATTCAATGTAAGGAGATTCCGTTCGAACTTCAATTCAGACTTCGCGGAATTCAATGGTAAAGTTTCGAATTGGTCGTTTGAATCATTCCGTCTCAGTGCAGCTGGAAGTAGAAGATTTACGGAGCCCAGAAAGTCTCGTACGCTGGAATTTTTAATAAATTATCGATGTAGTAATTTCGTAAGAAACAGTCGCGGCAGTGCTGACCTACCTCAATGGTGCGACAGTTGCACTGGTCAGATGTTGCGCGGGTCAGGCACGCGCGCCAGCGGTTTCTGACTTGGCCACCTTCAAACCTCTATATCTTGGGAACTGGTACTGCTATCGACTTGGACAAAAATGCAGTTTAAAGGGCAAGCTTCACGCTTCAATTACACTTAGGTTTAATCCATATTTATTCTTTAGAAACATGATGCTTATAGCGAAATATTTCGAATTAATAGTGAATTAATTTCCATAATCTTCAATTTCCATTCGACTGTACATCCAAGCTAATTACAAATTACGATAGATTATAACTGTAAACTCATTTAATATTATAACTTCAAAAATTATTTTACTACTATAATATAGCTACATTATTCTGTAATTAGCATAAATGACAGCGTTAGAGACTTTCTGGTAACCTCGGCTGCTTGCTGGAGAATGTTAAGTAACGATAAGTCGTCGAAATTACGCGACTATAGCTCTCAGAAAACGAAAAGCTAGAGCTCCTCTGCCGGTGAATTTTTAACGCGAAAAACTGTTCGCGTGCTGCAACTGACAAACGAAAATTGACAAAAGGACTCGAGGAAACGTTCGGAACGGAATTCGTCGGAGAGAAATGGCTGCTAGAAGGGGCGTCGAACGTATTTTTTACCTAAATAATTCAGTAAGCGAAGCCGCAATGCTGCACTTGATCTCAACGCGTCGGCACGTCTTTTTCAATTCGCCGTGGCAATTCACGGCTCTTCTTTGAGCGTACCTCTTCAAGTGAATAGGGTTAAAGTGGCCGTGCCGGCGTCAAAGGATGTGAGGGTAATTCGATATCCTGTGTCTTAGCCACGTCGATGCCTCTTCCGCGCCAAGGAGCCGGGACGTTAATGAAATCTTTAATTCATAACTTTATTCGCTGGCGCCCGTAGAAATGAGCCGAGCCTCCGCCGGAAACGGCCGGCAGTTTGTAAATAACTGAAGTCGGGATTTCCACTTGTCATCGCCCGTAGTATTAATTAAAAAGTAAGAGCATCGCCAGCGTGGGCTGTGAGTGTTCAAGCAATCGAAAGTGCAATGGGCGCGATCCTCCGAAAATCTCTCTCGCGCGCGAACATCCACAGTCCACGCCCACCCTAGCATAGTATTTATTGTTAAAATATCCTAAGCGTACTCTTAATGCACTTCGAAGAACGAATTTATTTTTTAAACATCCGCTGCTTGTTCACGTTTCGTTCGCTCGAACACGTGTCGCACTTTGTACGTTATTTCTAAATAAAGATATTCGAAGTACCGGTGGTTTAATCTCGGCCTTCGGTCTTGGACGAGGCTTTCCCAAACTTAGAATAGATATTGCGCTCGTCGAGGACGAAATTATTCCCGCAGACCCTGCCTCTCCCTCGAACAATTTTGCATTATGAATTACAAATAAGCTAGCCGGCCGCATCGGAAATCAAGGTCCGACTCTGCCGGGTAAGAATTTACTTTTCCATCGCTCGCATCGATTCCGATATGAATTTTAAAACGCTGCGAGCATGGGGTTCTATTTAAAAACTGTGGCGGAGGGTTGAATCGAGGTTCTTCCCCCTTTAGCCCGGAGCTAAACATTACCTAACCCTGTCCAGTCGGGTCTGCGACCCTCGTTTCCGCGGGGTGACAGCTACGCGAGTCAATTTAGCAAGGTCCCGGACATTTCGAACTATCCTCGAACTCGTTCGTTCGTGACTGAATGCAAATAACCGGTAATAATCGTGAATTCCGGCCGGCTGGGAGCAATTATTGACGCAAAGCACCCTTGAATGTTGCCGTAGAAATACTCGGCACCCTCGTATCCCGAAAATTCGACGACCCAGCGCGAAATAACAACGCCGTTCCTACGCGAACCGTTCGAAATCGAATTTTCCTGGGGAAAAAAGTTAGCGAATCGTCTTGCACGAGCCGCCTCCAAAAGGGGGAGAAACGGAACGGATTTCGGGGGTTCGTTGAGCCCGTGCGACAAGGCTCCCGACCGGAAACAGTCTCCACCACCAGCGCCAGGCTATTTCAGCTGCAGCCTCCGGCCGGCCCGACCCGAACTTGAAAAATAATCCAGCACGCAGTAATGTCCTGAATATAAAATTCACCGAGCGCCGGCCAATTGCGGGACGGAAGGGTTGGATCGGAGTTCCGGCGAATTTTCATTTATAAATTCCGAAAACTTCCAGTCGGACCTCGTATAGAATTGTCCCCAGGAAAAACCGGTCCGGGACTTGGAAATTAATCGCTGACCCGGCCAGAATTTTTTCGGATCCTGTTCGATGATTAATGTAACGAACCGGGTTCATCGGGACTGCGCTCTTGGAGATTCATTTATCAGGCCCTGCCACAAGTCGCGCTCTCCGACGTGAAATTTATAAGTGTAAGTGTTTGGTAACGTTCGTCTATCGAACAATGTTTTCATAATGTCGGCAAGAAAACTGTGAGATTGATGCGGGGTAGAAGAAAAAACGATTAAACGAGTTACTTTGAATGAGAAAATTTTAAACGTCCCGTTGCATTATGCACCTTGCACCGTGTCGAAGTTTATTATACAAGATCATGAACAAAGATCTTCAACGCTCTTGTAGTATTTTAAATAATTGTTTTAGAAAGATGTGTCACCGGTATCAAAAAATATCGAAAAGTTTAAGGGGGTCGAATAATATTAACAAACTCGTATTTTAAATGTTCGATCACTGAAAATACCACTGGGAGCTATGGTAAAAATAATATATTCCCATTGCATTATGCACCTTGCACCGTGTCGAAGTTTATTATACAAGATCATGAACAAAGATCTTCAACGCTCTTGTAGTATTTTAAATAATTCTTTTAGAAAGATGTGTCACCGATATCAAAAAATATCCAAAAGTTTAAGGGGGTCGAATAATATTAACAAACTCGTATTTTAAATGTTCGATCACTGAACAAGTCACTGGGAGCTATGATAGAAATAATATATTCTGCTGGAATATATATACGAAATGGAATTCGCGAAAAAGCGAGCAGATTGAATCTCGAACGGTAAGGGACCGAAACGAAATACTTGAAGTCGTTTAAACGATACCCAGCTACGAATAAAATAACGCTAAATTTACGGCGGGCCGTGAATCAACATGCTTTATGATTGTTCGGGCTACGGATGATAAAGGGTGAAAGCGGAGGACTAGGTAGACCGGAGAGGTCGAACGGAGGTTCACACGGTTTCGTCGGCGGTGGAGGCCGGGGGTGGGCCAGGGTGAAAATTGGAAAACTGCATTGTCCAGCCGTTCCGTTCCCGCGGGACACATTCGTTAGCGGCATCGTCCATCGGTAATAAATTTCACGTATCTTCCAGCTTCCAGTCTTTCATTCTTGCTCAAATTAAAGATCATACCGATCGAGCTGGGGTCTGGGATAACAGGAAATTCGCAGCGCGTTCCGCACAGGGACCGCTCCGATAATCTCTCTCCTGGATCTTCGTTTCTGCTCCTCGGCCTCGAATAAAATTCCTGGAACGGACGGGATAGAAAAACCGGCTCGAAACTCGGCGAGACGTGATTACCGGCTCGAATGGGAAGAGTGTGTCCCGCGGGATTAATTTAGCTCTCCCGGTTCCGGCGAACCGGACGAATCAATGGATCACTTCGACCGGGAAATGACAGTTAATTTTCACCGTGATTTGCCTGGTTACTCATTACGGGGGAGCAAGAAGGCTGCTCTTGCTCTCGCGCTCCACGCACCCCGGGTAAAAAGTGTGTTTGTAACCCTGCTCTGTTGACTCGCGATTCAATTTCGCTGTAACGAATAAACAGCACCGACCGGATCCGAAAACTCATCCCCCGTCGTCCGCTCGCGCTCCTCCTCCCCGCCCTCCGCCCGGTCCGCGGTTCAACCCGGCGATTCGATGAATTCGTTCGAGTGAACAGCCCCGAAAAACTGGGCCGATTTAAAGCCACCGGCCGCTGCCAAATTTCGCTAAGTGATGCGATTTCGATAAAAATTCAATCTAGCAAAGTAATCCGGTGCGCGGCACTGTCGCTTGTAATTCCATTGAAAATTGCAACGGCTACAATTTTTCTCGCTACTCAACAGTTCCCGCTGCGTTCGCGAAATATATTATTTCAACGATGGATTAACCTCCTTTTTACACGATGCAGCGGCCCGTTTTTTTGAAATTTCAATCGCCGGGCCGAGCGTCCATTCGTTTCTCAGAGATACAGTCGGGAGCAGAACACTTTTTAAACGGTTTAACTTTTTTCAAACTGGTCTAAATCGCTTGGATTTTTCCGTGAATGTTAGAGGGATATGTACAGTGACTGAAATACATTTTGTTTTTAATTTTAGTATTACGTGGAATAAAAAAATTGTTGCTTTTTCACTTTTTTACCTGAGCCTCTAATGAAAATTTAAAAAACGCTTTTGGTACATTTTGGTAATTTATCGCGTCCATTAAAATAACGTCTGAGGTGTTCGACAAATTAAATGCTGTCTTTTATCTACATCGGACATCGTAAAATATTCAAATTATATGTAGATGTCTTTTATATGAAATTGTTTCATAATTCAAGCATGAAGAATACAAAATATTTAATATAATATATGAAACAGTTATTATCACTTAGCGTCGCTATCGTTAGCTCTGCCATCAGTATGAGCCACCCAAAGAGGAGCCTAGAAAAATACAATGCCATCGAGATACTGCAAAGAACAATATAGCGATCGTAATGCTTGCTTACGTGCCAAATTTTCTGTATCGATTGGTCGCGTCACGTTCTAATTTCCCGGGCAGTGGGAGAATTATATTGCCAATAAAGGGGTGCACGCCATCTTGACCGGTTAGCTCGCGATTCAGTATCGCGGTAACGAATGGCCGGGGCCCGGAATACTTTCGCACCCTCCCTGCTCGCTCCCCTCTCGCTCGTCCTACCAACCCCTCTGGCTGTCGCGCGTGAAAAGCCGGAATTGCTCTCGACTATTGAAAAACAATTAAACCGGTAAAATATCGGCAAACAGGGCTCGATGGACGGCTGATATTTTAACGGTCCGGAGCCACCCTTTCCCCCTCGGCGATCGCTATTGCCACCCTTTAGCGGCGATCTCATCCCCCGCCCTTCGACACACACTTAACCTACTTACTTCCTCGTTAACCCTCGGCCGATTCAATTTTCACTTAACAGTTGTTGCAGTTGCGGAGTGCGGCGGAATGTAATGAGCGCTTTCGTTGGCTATACCGGCCGCATAAAAAATGCCGGATTAGAATTTCGTTGGCCGAGTGGCGCGCGAAGCTGGCTGACCCGTATCTGCTCCGGAACAATCTCATTTAGGACTACTGATCTTCTTTGAAATTCCAGCGTTATGGAAATTCCCTTATCCGGGCACCCCCGTGTATGCTCATTCGCATGCAACAACCCAGTTCCCGTCGCGATAAATCGCCAACTTAAACACTTGTTGAGGCTGCGTGCCGCAAGCTTTCAGCGCGAGTTGCACGAGTCAATAATTGCGCAGCCTTCTCGATTAAGTGTTTAAAAAATCTGATTGCAATATTCTGAGCCTGGTTCAGAAGACCTCTGTCTACAATGACGAATTAAAGTACTCGCAATTCTTACGCATTTACAACACTAATATATTAAAAACTTTACTAAATGATTTGAATTTTTCTTTAAATGTTAGTTACCCTAGTTTACTGTACAATAACTTAAATACCTTTTTCAAAATTTTCTAAATTTTGCTATTACTTGGTGAAACTGTCTTTTTAATCCTATTTATCAGAGCGTATAAGATTTAAAAAATATACTAGTGATAACAAAAATAACAAAAATATTGTAGTCTCTATATAGTAAACTAGTCGATCTAACACAACAATATTCAAGTCGCGCGATGCAGTTTCGAAAATGTTATCGCGTCTCGAAAGGTGCACGAATACTGTGAGTCCCTCACCGTGCCATCCAGCAACAGAAAGTGGCGAAGCATCTCTCCGATACCGACGAAAACTTAATAGAATAGCCGAGAGGCAGGATCCATAGCGAGTTAACCGCGCAAAGATCAATATTACTGAAGATCATTTCTACCTGAGTGTTGCTCGCCCAAGACGCCGCATACCGATGCTGTTTGCAGTAGAACTTCGTCGACGGCAGTAGAATAGGTCGACCATCGAGCCGGCGCCGAACTCCTGGAACTAACCGCACAATCAAAGTCACAATCAACAATATCGTTTCTTACGCACAGTCCGCGCACAGCGAAGCATTACCTAAACCGAGTATTATAGATCACGATCTTCTGCTTCCGTGGCCAATTACGTCGCAATTTTTCCTAGGGAACCACTCCGTCGGACGTAATCAGACACCGTGCAATCCGGTGTCCTGTCGAACAGGCGAGCGCAATCTCGCGAGATTAGCGGCTGGAAAATCGGTCGAACGGGTTGTTCGAAAAGGTTTGCGAGTTGTGCAACTATTAAAAGACGGCTCGCGTTCGCCTCGGACGCTATATGCATGTGTATATATATACATTTTTTCCAGGCCGAGCCAGATATGTAAAACTGAGCCTGGCTAGCGTGTCCAACAGCTTCGCCCACTTTTTTTCCATTTCCACCGGTTACCACGGATATATCCCGCCCCTCCGGAGGTCCAGTTTCACGCGTGGAAATTACCTCGTGCTCTAGCAGACCGTCCCACCTACACACGCTCCAAGGGAAAACGAACGACGGGATAAGCCTGTCGAGCTATCCGCCGCTATCCGCGGACACGACTGTTTCCAGCTTCGCCGCTGTCACAATTAATGAACGAACCCGGTCCACCTGGTGTCGGCCGATTTTCGGGAGACGAAGCTTTTTCCAAACCTTCCACGAAGCCTCGCTGACGGCCCACGACGGGCTAATGGCTGATCCACGGTCCTTTTATTCCCGTCCATCTTCTTCGGACGACCAGTCCTAGCGATTGTCGAGATGCTCTCAGAGAAAGGAGAGGCGAAAATGAAATTATCACACGTTTAAAAATTATCACAATACCTTCTTTAATGTGAAATGACTGTTCAAATGTTGTCTGATGAGGCAATGGAATTATTGAACTAAGGAAGGATTATACTAATCGACTAATCGAAGACATTAGGCGTGGTCCTTTACATTGGCTCGTTACTCGATCCACGAAAATGAAATAGTCGTCAAGAGATTCTAAGAATGTAAAATCGGCCGGGCTATAAAATAATCATACTACTGTAGTCGGAACGAATGACTTTTATCTAAAGTTGACACGAGTGCAAGGATTCATTGTAAAAGTTCTTTACTCCAACTTCTGCATATGATTGCTTCATAGTCCGGTCGATTTTACGACTTTCAATATCCTGTCAGCGCGGAAAATGTATTGGATGCTTTTTATCCTGTTTTGACAGTCCGGTTTTTTGTTTTAATTGTACCTATTGACACTGCCACTGCGCGTCCCACGTTTTTCCGACAGAATCGCTTGACCAGGGGGTTCAGCCGAAATCCGGTACGACCCGTCAATAGGTTTTGCGATCGTTTTTGCAGGCGACGTTTCGCCCACCCGGATTAGCGAGGCCCTGCGATCCCTAAATCTGGAATAGAAAGCAAAAAATCATAACGGCGGTCCTTGGACTGTCCACGTCGACGGCAGACGTTCGTTCCCCGAAACACTAGACGGTGTTCTCGACGCTCCGTCCTCCGCAGCGTTCTCCCCGCGGGTCTAATATTTCAAATGGCTTTCGGATGGCGCCGGAGGATCAATCAACCGTCGAATCTTGCTCTGATTAATGAAATACCGGGGTCGACGAACTGACTGCGCCTAAACTGGAAGGGCATCGTCGAAAATAAGGACGAGGAGGCGGAAGGGCGGGTCTGCGGTAGCGAACGCGAAAGTAAAGGAGGACGCCAAGGGACATTGCGTGGGTGGAGACGAGTTTCGGCGGGAGAGAGGCGAAGCAGAGTCGAAGCGGAGTCGAAGCGGAGGCGAGGAGGAGGCGTCAGGATCCTCCTTTTTTCATTTGCCGGCGTGTCGAGGCGACAAGAGTTAGACAGGACCGCGGCGACGATTGTATCGGATCCTGGTGAAGTCGGGCGTCGCGAGAGACGCTCCGGCTCGATTGTTTTTCGGCGACGAAATTGATTACTCCGGCGTCTGGGGAAATATGACGTAATGGCGCTTTGTCGTAAGCGTATTATCCCGGAGTTTCTCTTTTTTTTCGCACCGTCGACGCTGGTGCTCGACGCGCGGGTCGAACACGGGGAGCTTCGAGAGAGATTGAATCTGAAACTGTTCCGAGGAGAATTTGACATTTGCGAGATTAAGTGACGGTTCTTGCGGCGGCCGCGCGCGTCGTCCGCGTTGACGATGATAAATCATCGGGACTCGAATTTTCGGCACCGGCGACGGCGTCCTGTCCCTCGAATTTTTTTAGGCCATCCCCATCGATCACTCGTCCTTTTTTCTTCCACTCTTTCTCTGTCTCTTTCTCACGCTCTGTTCTCCTTTTGGCTTTTTCTATCGGTCCTTTTTTTTTTATTTCTATTCGTAAACCGTCGACACGTCGTGTCCGACGAGTGTTTTCGAACACGGTCGCGCGAACAACAAACTCATTTCCATCGTCTGCGCGTTTCGGAAAAAAATTGCGAACGCTCGACTAATTTTGCATTATCGACGCGCGCCGCGATAAGAATCGCCCTATCCAGGAGATCCCGGAAGAATTCCCGTTCGGAGCACGGGAAGCGATAGATCGTTAGAAGATATCGGGTTGAACGAATCGTAGTTGGTTTTCGTTTTATATCATCATTACATTTATTGAAACAGTATCCACGTCGATGAATATTTTTGGTTTTTCTTTACAGTATTATAGTTCCGTTACTTCGGGTGTTTCGTCGCCGCTGTTCGTCCCCGTTCTCCCGACATTTCGTTTCTGTTTTATTAGTTCGTGTGAGTGTGTGTTACGTTGTTTATTTTTTTGTCGTTTTCTTTCGTTTTACCTCCGCCGCTTTGATTCGCGCTGACGTTCCTCTATAACATGATACATTTTCGTTTTTGTTTATCGATTATGAATTCGTATGTACAATGCGATCTAGGCTTACCTATCGGCCGACCTGCGAATCGCGGACACCCATAACCGATCGCCTAGCGCGCGACCGATCTCGCGTTCACCCCCGCCGATTCAGGGCTACGATTCTTTCGCCGGCACGTCGCGACACGAGAGTCTCTCCGTCTGCGACGTCGCACCTAGATCATCCGAATGGCAGTTATCCCAAAGGAACGAGACTCGGTGGGGTCGAGAAAAAAGTTTGCCCGATAAAAGTAGAATGAAATCACGCCGATCAACGTTTCCCCTTTCTCTCCGATCTCTCAGCCAACAACATTATAATCGATCAACGTCCGTCTCGAATCGCTAAACTCTCTCAATATATCACACGATCAACATTCCGAAAAAAACTGGCCCGATCGACCGACGATCAACGACACAAGCACACGGCACACGCACGCACATCGATCAGTCCACACGCGCGATCCTCTTTTTCTCGGCTCGCCTGGTAAAGAAAACGGTGTCGTGTTTCCGTCGTGTTCGTCGCGCGATCCTCACGCGTCAACTGCAAAATATTGTCCTCTCACAACGACATAAATTACCGTATATAAACTATACAAGAAGGAATAATACCGCGAGATACATCCCACGCATCCGCGCCTCTCGAGATCCACACTATCCGGTCTCTCTTGCTCTCTCGCTCTTTCTCTTGCTCTCTCTCGCTCTTTCTCTTGCTCTCCCTCTCTTTCTCTCGCTTTCTCTCTCTCTCTCTCTTTCTCTCTTTCTCTCTCGGCCACACGCGAACGCGTCGCCCGGCAGTGTTTTACAACCGCGTTTAACACGCTATCTCCGTCGTGGTACAACATTATAAAAAATCTATGTTAGTCCTAAAGGTAAAGTCGCACCTTAACCACGCTAGCCGTTATGATATCGTTTTACTCGGTTACGTTACATCGTAGTAAATCTACTTAATTAAGTCGCCGTCGTCGTGCCACCGCCTCGCGGCCAGGATGATTCGACATTCGACGAAACGAAAAACAAACTCCGTCCGCGAGGAAGCTCACCAAAAATACGCTCCACCTCCCACGAAACGCCACAGCGACTCGCATTAATACTCGGATATCATTTGAAGCGGAATAACTTTTTTTTTAATAGCACACGGAATCGCTTTGTTTCCTTGAGGCGTTGGAGAATCTAGTTTACTAGGCAACTTTTTTGCGATTTTCAACTTTTCTTTGGAGCTTCTAACGAAAATTTAAACAGTTTGTTTCGGAGATTTGCGTGATGAAAATTTCAGTCGACGTTGCGACAAGTTATAAACAATTAAAGATCGCGAAAATCGCAGTTTTTCACGAGTTTCGACCACGAAGCGTGAGAAATCTAGAGATAAAAAAGACAATAAAACGTGGCTGTTTTGCTACTTATGGCATTCCAAGTAATAGCAAAATTACAGGAAAACTATTACAATTGTCGCAGACTAAACTATCTCCAGCAACGTCTCCAAAATATTCAAGCAATTTCGACCAATACGGAAAAAGTTATTCTCTTCCAAAAGCTGCCGGAATATTAACGGGAGCCACCGCGCGGGCAATAATTTACGCGATAATTGAATCAATCGTTTCTGCAGGAAATCGCCGTGAATATTGATTGGTTTCTCGAGGGCCGAAAACCTAGAGGACATTAAATTGCCACGGGATTTTTGCAGGAGACAGTACACAGTTCTGGCGCGATGTCGCAACATAAGGTCGATCGAAGTTCGCAGGCGGTTTCGTTGAAGGCAGATTTCCGAGCGATCTTCCTCGCCGCTATTTCGATGATTCCGAGCATCGACAGAGCGACAGGATGCCTTCTTCCCGCTGTTAAGAAAGACTTTTCGATGCAAGAGTACAATCGTGTAAAGAAATGTTCGGAAAAGAGGCTCCAGACTCGATAAGTGACTAGAACTCACTGAATCGACTGAAAGGTGTCTGATTAAATACAGTAGGGAACATCGAGGTACTAAGATATCGACGAGACGAAAGATTAGCAGGATCACCGTGATCTTCGATTTAGGAATTTAGCGTTTACCGAGCTGTAGGTCCGCGGGGGCCATGCATCTGGCGGCCCGGTTCATCGAGTGCCATCCACTTGGTAAGTCCCGAGCCCTTTTCCTTCGATCATTCTAGCGGATCCACAGACGCCGCCCGCTCTAAGCGCACTTGTCGGGCAACCGAACGCTCTCGGCGGCAACAAACTCCTACGCTTCCCATCCACCGACCATCCTCGTCATCTCCCGTTTCGATACGCAACGAATACCTATTATCCACTCTTAAATATACATGTACATAATCCTTACCTATTGACGGGACCTATGTTTAACGTCGTTCGGTCCGTGGCGCTCGGGATCCTAGCGAGGTGCCGAGTCTGATTGCATGATTCAGTAAAGACGCCGAACGACTAATCGCCGCTATCGAGTTCGCTAGAAAAGACGGGACGAGGAAAGCGATCGATTAAACACAGTTCCCCGGCGATTTCGCTCCTCAACGCAAACAGAAACATATCGAGGACGACCTAGCTGCTGTCCCTCTCCTCCCCAATCGCTTTCCAGCTCGCTTTCGTCAACGTTACCGGAAGATCGTGCGGCAACTCGCGGCAACTCGGTTTCCAGTCTCAGGAGTTCGTCGAGCAGCGAACGGAGGTCGAGCCTGGGCGAGAATCGTGGATCATTGGACGATCTCTTGGGAAAGTCCTGCGGATCGATGCACGGAACGCAACAGCTCAGGCTCGACGACCTTCTGGGAGCCTCGGACGCGCTGTTCTGTACAAACGAGGCCGACGAACCCTTCCTTCTTTATATACAGGCGAGAATAGAGATCGAGAGATAGTGAGTGCGAGAGACTTATCCTAGCTACGCCACACACCGTTCAATCGTAAATATCGTCTAGGTACTCGGAGCCGTTCGGTCGAGACAGTCTCCGTCGGATCGACGACGCTCCAGGCCGCCGTCGGCTCCTCGACGTCTCACTCGAGCTCGTCGACGCACTCCCGATCACTCGGCCAAGCGTCGGAAATCGGGGCTGCAGCGTCCTGCGAGTTCTCCTTGCGCCGATCCATCGCGCACAGTGTCCACCACGTGTCACGTTCGCGCGATCAGATTGATTTGTCTGGGTCGAGAGCCACGGCGTGCCTCGGCTCTCTTTCTCTCTCTCTGTTTTTCCTCGACCGTTAGTTCCGATCCCGCGGGCCAAAGGGAACGCGACCCCTTTGTGGGCAGCACCGTTTTCACACCGACCGGACCGCCCGTTTTTATTTAGTCGAAGTCGCCACCGTTCACAACGAGACTGCTCACCTCAGCAGGTTCGCGATTAACAGCGTCACGGTCGCCAGCAGAATGGTCGGCGCCACGCCGCAGCTTCCGCCGTGTTGCATGGCCGCCGGGTGCTCGCCTGGAAACAGAAGAAATATCGTTCAGACCCGGTTTCCCTCTATTTTTGCTCACTCGTCGACGCGATGCAATGCGCCGCGTGTTCCAGCGCCAACATCGCCGCGACTCCACTGTTTTACAGCCGCCGTTTAGGACGCTGCTAAACGAATTAGCCGAAAAATTTAGGTCCTCTCCGTACCGTCCTGTTGCTTCCAAACGAGTTTTTCGACGTTCGGCGGAAAGTACGCAAACGCCCGGCAACCCGGGATTTTCATTCCGGCGAGTTCGACGAATCAATAATAGCGGCGCGAGGCGTGTTCCTCGAGATTCTACCGGTTTCTACGGACGATTGATACGGTTCGATGATGTTGCGCAGTGGACAGTGTCTGGAACCGAGTAGAATGCGCCGATGATTCATTCGGTGCTGAAATTCTTCGCATGACCACACGATCAATGGCGCGATAAATCATCCCAGCCCTAGAACGTGCTAGAACTTCACCAGAGAAATATGATTGCGTTTTAAGGGGGACGACAGATCGATTTTGAAGTGGGCTCTCGCGGGGTTTTTCGAACTTCCCGGAATTCCAACAATTCGGAATTCCTGGGAGATTGCAGAGGACGTTCCCGAGGGATATTATGAACTTTTAGCAGCTTCACCCGAGGATAGACTTACATCTGCGAACATTGTAATGTACCTTTTCATAGAGGTGCATATCTTGTATCTTCCCTGAAGTAACATATCTTGTAATTTAATTCAACTGTCTGATACTTTATACGTTGCATCCTTTCTTGCAGAATGATGCAAGAAAGACCTTAAAATATGCCAGCTGCGCGGAAAAGTTTCCGCATAAACAGCCCGCACCGCATTGTGTTAATAGTTAATTAAGCTCTCTTCAGAACAATAGTTCTTTGTTACGAAAACCGAGAATCTCGGATCAGCAGCTCTGAGGAGAACGTTTGAATATTAAGGAGTCCCTTCGAGTTGATTTCAGAGGATATTCCCGTAGAATATTTAAAACTCTTAATATCGCGCATTAAATCTGCACTTTACGATCAAGTTACTTCGATTCTAACGAAATTGGAAATAATTTAAGTCGATGAAATATACAAGTCGATAGCTCGGGGAATAATGTCCGTACATTATATAGTCGCTTCAAGATGATATTAAAGAACGTTCCCACAGGATATTCCGAAGCTTCGGCAGCTCAAACGGAAGCTCAAAGACGCTGCTTTGAGATATCTCCACTCAGGTCTCAGAGAAAGTTCGAAAAGAATTTGTTAAATTGACGAATCCCGAAAGCTGATTGCTCGGTAGGTCAAAGGAACATGTTCGAATATGAAGAGGTCGTTTCGAATCGATTTCAAGTGTCTTCCCGTGGGAGTGTCTGAGCCTTTGAGGACTCGGCTGGCAACCAACAGGCCACGATACACACGGATCCACAGAGGTCCGAATTTCTTCGTGAAACCAGGGTTCGATTTTCGAGGTGCACGCACTATAGATCACCCGCTGCTCCAATCCCGAAATCCTCGGAGAGGCTGCATAATTAAGGTGGCAATAAATTATTCTTCGCTCGTATGCGGCGTAAGAGAAGCTTAAGGGCATCCGGTAGCAGAGGTCAACAGCTGACCCGAGGCGGCAGCTCCCGTGGCGACCGCACAATCAAAGTCACGGTAAATCCTTCAGGGAGCACAATGGGGAGGGGGCCCTATCCCCAGAACAAACTTCTAATTCACGGTCCGTCGTCTTCCATTACAGATAACCATTAATAACAGCCGACAGCAGCGGGGGAGGATGTTGGTTGCGCGACCAGCTGCGGAGAAACAGACGCAGTCGGCGTGGCGGGCGCACGGTGGCCGGGAAACCAGCGTTAATCAGGAGCTATCCCCGAGGCAGGGTGCACACGATTTCCATACATATATTTCGCATATCCAGACAAATGTTAACGATGTATCGGGGCCGGATGAACGGCGGTCTGCACGCAACGTCCAGCCAGTAATAAAGATAATCACGGCTGTGTAACCGCGGCCCGTGGGCCGAGTCGAGCGGGACCGAGAGGGTCGCTTTCCTCGCGTGTTCCCGGCGGGTTCCCGGATTTACGAGCGGCCGGAAAATCTCGTTCGAGGCTGATTCGGGGCCGTCGCGGTCGTTCCGTCCGAAAAACGACGTCGTTCGTCGTGACGGAGCGCCGCGGCGCCGCCTCGAGCCCGCGTAATTGCGTTAATGCGCGCCGAATAATCCGGCCTCCGGTTGGGTCGGTTGATCGCGAAATAATTGAAATTTGCGGTCAATTTTGCAGAGTAATCAGCCGTGTTTGAAATAACGTCGATGGCCCGAGCCGAGCCACCGTCGATTGTGAATTAATTATGCAGACGAACTGCGTCGCATTAATTTTCATCCCCCGGTACAGCATTTTCCAGCGGCCCGCGAATCGTCGCGCGTACCGACGCCGTTCTCCCCTAACTTGTGCATGATCGATGCCGACCGGATCCCGGCCGTGCTACAACCGTATCAATGATACAGCCCGAAAGTATGCTCGATTGAAGTCCGTTAATGGAATCGCGCCCGCACTAATCTTCGCGCCATAATTCATGCCCGGTTGATTAGCAGTTCATTGTTGTTTGACGCCCGGACCGCGACCCTACCGCCCGGCTGAATGCACGAGCGGTGAAAGCGGAACAATTCGACGCGTTTAGTCCACCGGTGAAATGTTTCTGGCTGCCGATATTTATACGCGAGCGAGACTTCCCGGGAACTGATCCAATCACGCGGGAATTAATAGGACCGGCTCCATTAAACTGTGTCTATCTTCCGCTGGATCAGAAGTGATAGGATAATATGATCGAACTGGTCGAACGCAAAGAACGCGCTCGAAACAAACCGGGAATCGGACCATGTAAATAGATCTTTCGGTTTAGAGCGTTAACTCGCATTTCGTCTATTCCTAACTCGTAACAATCAATTTAGTTACTTTAATTACTTATAATTTCGTTATCAGAAATGTTCATCTCGTCCGACAAACCTACGTTGTCTGAATGCTTAATGATAAATATATATTGGGGATCATTACGAATTCATAATAACATTTTCCTAGGCGATATAACAAAATATGAAGCCAATAAATATTTAACCTTAATTTATCAAAATTATTAAACGCAGAAATACATTTTTATTTCGTTCACGTTTCACGCTATTGATTCAATTTTTATTTATGCGTAATATGCCCTAAACTAGTAATAAGTTATCTATAATAAATGATTATCAATACAAAAATCGCAGTAATGTTCTTAGTCACAGTTCCAGATTTCATCTTCGTCGATTCGTAAATCGTTTAGCATACGGGTTGCTTTAGATCAACCAGATTACAGTTAAAAATTATTTCATTGGCACCTGATTGGACGACCGAATAATCGTGGCTCTAATGTATTCCGTAATTTCGCGTACTTTTATCGTCGAACTAATTGCAGGGGATCGCGGACGGAATAAGTCGTCGATTTCCACGACTGACGTGCTCCGCCTAGATGCGTGCGTGAAACGACTGACAGCCTAGATTGGCGAACTCGGCGAACAAGTTATTGCACGCGTTACCACGAGTGTTGCCCGGCTGACAACGGATCGAAACCGAGTGTGTGCGTGAAGGGCCGACTACTTGCCGCAATGCACGAGCCTGTCAAACTTTCTGACGAGGGACTTCGATACTTGATGAATGAACAGCCTGACCCTTTTCCTTGCTGTATTTCCGTGGCTTCCATTCAGCTGGAACACCGTCATACTGGGACAGCTATTGTCGAGGAATTTGTCGAACAATTGTGATGTTAAAGGGCCGACTGTCTCGAACAACTGCAAGGGCACCGATCACCTGAGGTACTGCTGATGTCACACTGATATTGCGGTCGGCACTCTTGTCAGCGTACCCTCGACTTATCAATTTCGTTGTAAGAAGTTGTTCTGATACAAATATTTAGGTTGTATAGTATGGAATCGTTGCAAATGTTGACCTTCATTTTTTAATTTCAAGAAATAGTCTGAGCTTGTATAGGATTTTTCAGAGTTAGGCTGCTTGAATCGTCTGATTGTTATTGCCCTTTGAACTTTCACTATCAAAGTGGCCAAATAATTACATGTAATAATAATGACACAAGTGACAAATGAGGTTACAGTTATTCTGGTACGAAGCTGCTGACATCTTTCTTTTGAACCATCTGATACATTAATCATAATTCTTTACTATTGACAAATTCACTAGGTTTCTTCATAGTTATTAAATAATTCTGACACGACTGGCGCTTAAAAAAGACTAGTAACATTATTTAAAAAATCGACCACTGTCTCAAAGAAAAGTGCCTCGATATTAACGTGGAATTTCAAGATGATATTAAATTGTATCTCCCTTGTCATTTTATAATGTTACTTAGCTAGAATTAAAGCTGAAAGGACGTACTTTACGATAATTAAAAATACAATTTGAAATCAATTTAAAACATCGACAAACATCAATAATCTGTATATCGGTTTGAATGCAGCCACTTGCTTGTTAAGCAATTTCCCTATCGAAGTTATCGAGCAATAGCGATGCAAATGACACAGCAATTTCGTTATTCCAGAAAACACGAAGTCGTCTCGATAACAAAGCGGCAGGTTTCTTCAATTCTTCCTCGCATTCGCCGAATTCGCCTAACTTGTACAGTGCCCGGTGCCCGACCCGCCCACTGTTATTTCCCTAGGAATGCTTCTATCAAAGTTATCGAATAATTGTGACACAAATGGGATGCAAAACCGTGCCTTGAACTTCCACCCGTGACGTTTGAGTTATGAGAATCGCGAGGGCCGACAGTGCCTGGAAGTTATACAATTTAAATTCGCGATGGAATCGCGCGACGTTGACTTATGGGAATCAACGCGCCGCTCGAAAATCGATTATAGTCCTCGGCACGGCTCGTCAAACGTCCCGATTCGTTAACCCTTGTGCCAACAGACCGGCGCGTCGCGCTGCGAGACGAAAACGTTAATTCACCGTGTAGAATATCGAGCGAGACGTACTTTTCACAGGTTGTTCTTTCCGGCGAACAGTTTCCATCGGCGACACTGCCGAGGGTTAACGGCGTTAATGTACGCTTTCATGGGGGACGACGAGGTGTCTACGAGCGTATGGATCGCTCGTGAACGGGCGTCGAAACGTGTCGGATCGGGGCGCGGGATTTCGCGAGACGCGGCGGCAAAGTGTTCGCGATTTAGCCGATGCTTGCTGATTTTTCCTCTTAAATGCATTTGCGAGCGACGTTTATGGAAGGGCGTGTGCGTGACGTCGCGCCCGGCCTCGCTCCAGCGATTCCCATATATCGAGCAAAAAGAGGAACTCGCCTAAAAACGCCGCTGCAACCGTGCGCCGCGTCGAGAACCGCGTCGCGCAGATATCTGGAACTGATATCGTTCGACTAGCGAAAAAATAGATAGCTCAGGGATCGAAAGGCTTCTCGGATCCCGGAGGGCGCCGTTTAGGCGACTCCACGAAACCCGCCTACGGGGAGAGACTCGGGATTCGGTGCTCGATAACTCGCGATCCTCCCATTAGCCCCAGTCCTTCGGAATTAATTATACAAAACGCAGGATACGTTCGGTTCATCTGCTTCCCGTTAATCAATCGCGACGATATAGACGACCGGAATGATCCAAAGTGCTCGGTAATGATCGACTGCAGCTTAATCCCTCGGCATCCCCTCTGTTATTACATAAATTTATCCGTGATTCCATTTTACATGGATTGACCTCGGCTGCCGGGAATCGTATCATTGCGTGCGCGCTCGGCGAAACGTGAATTTTCGATTAAAATTATGGGAAGAATGTCGGTCGTCAAATTGCGGATGAAAGTGGTCGTACGGACTGATTGGGGAATAAAGAAGGTTAATTAATTTTAACGCGCAATCCGAATTTCTCTCTGTGCAATTCGATGGCGCGGTCGCCAGGCGATCCTCTGCGGACAAATTTTCCATTCGGCGTCCAAACACCGTAAAATAGAAAGATCGTTTGATGAACAGCATGTGACGCTGTTCGTTATCTACCGCTTGCGCGGGTACGCGAATTTTGATTGGTCGTTCCACGCGCGCGCTCGCGGCTCTGTCGACATTATGTGGAAACGTCTGTAGAAGCACGGATGCGTATTTACATTATGGACAGAAAAGCTTTTCCTCGCAGATCAGTTTTCCACTCTTGATTTTAAGACGATTATTAAACACGCGTGCAAATAATTAGAGATTGTATTGTATAGTATCAATCGCGACAACGAGCACAATGCGTCGCGATTCTTTAGAGCTCGTCACGATGTGAAAAGCAGCGCATTAAAACTGAAACGCGAATAGCCGTCTCATGATAAAACATGCAATTTTGTCGAATTGTTAAAATCATCGACATTGTCAAACGTATTAATATTTGTTACACCACAAAGGGCTCATTTATTTCAAAGCGAGCTTCTCAAAGCGAGCGAAACGGGATTTACGTGACGCGACATAGTGATACATTGTTTAATTTTTCATTACCCGTAACAATTACGAATCCGACAGAGCCTCGTCTTATTTTGTGCAACACGAGCTTGACTCCTGCATTATTTCGACTCTCTGCGTACGTTTCTACTGTTGCCTGCGCATACACCGAACGAGCATTTACGCGACCAACTGTACGACTCCGCGAAATTCCGTACACGGATTTTCGCGTCTGAATGCACAACCGGCGGAATGATTAAGTATTCGAGGCTTTCCTTCCGCGAAGAAATTCTGCGGGTTGCGCGACAATGTCCTCCCGGCTGCAGAATGTTTAATTTCCGTGTGTGAAGGATTACGCGTCGCGGAAGCGACCGGACCGCGGGTCCGACGCAGGGAGAGAAGAATCGTGACGAGGTTGTTGGAGACAGGATAAACGGGTGTTACAAGAAGAGTGCGGATCAATATTAAGAAAGTTGTGTGTCACGGCGCAGCTACGTCTGAGCGCAAGACTGATCGTCGCTGGGGCTCCGAAGAAATTAAGTTAACCCCGGCGTGGGGTTAAAGAGCGGCGGAGGAGCTGGAATAAGAATTCGGTGGAATAAAAAGGACTCTTACCATTCAGCACGTGGACCATTACGCTCGCCGGATTCGCGTTGCTCGGAATGCAGGTGTAATTTCCGCTGTCGGTCAATCTGGCCTGTGTCACCAGGAGTTTGCTCGTCGTGCCGCTTTCCGTCTTCTCCGTCTCCAAGGAAACCCCGCCCCTGCGGTGAACGCTGAATTATCAAAGATACTTTGCTACTATTCACGCCAGCACTGGTTATATTACTTTGTTAGTAGTTTCTAAGGTTTCTCGCAGCGTTTCCGCGAACTTCGCGTCGCGTCGCGTCGAGTCGGCTCACGGTGTACCGTCCTCTCTTTTTAACGGCGCTGTTTACGCGTCCCTCCAACATTACCAACTTCTACTTTGAACACTCCGCTGCTTGCCTCGAGGATACCGAACTTAAAAATCCTCCCACTAATCGCGGCACTTTCTGCGGGTCGTTAGTCTAATACTCCCGCGATTATCACCGTCGTTCACTAACGTTCGTCCCTTCGATAAAAGTCTTTATTTATAAAAAATAGGTCCCGTGAGAATATTTGAACGATCGTCGGCTTTAAGAAAAACTGTAAGACTTTGCTTGGGGATAAGTGCAGTTGGAGTTGGATAAAACTTCGAGATCGTGTCAGAAAATCAATAAAACTTTCTCGTTGGATCGGGCAAGTTTGGTCGACTTTGAAGCAGTTAATTCGTATCGATTATAAAGTATGATCTCGCAGGAATTTTTCAACGTTTGGCAGCTTAAATAGAAGCTACGTGTATCTACTTTAAGATGATGTAGTCTAGATCGAAGCAGAATTGCGATATGATTTTAGAACATCGAGAAAACCTGTCCACTGTTCCGAAGAGAACATCCCCGGTCTTATCCCCTTTAAATCAATTTCAACTAACAATCTTGCTAGTATTTATTAACATTTCATAGCTTAAATTAAAGCTAAAAGAATATACTTTACGATGAAAATAATCTGATCTAAATAAAATTTCAAAATTCATTCGGGGAATCGAAATTTCTCGACCAGTAGCTCAGGCAAAAAAGTGCTCGATTGCTTAGGGGTGTCTTCAAGCCGATATTAGAGTGCGCCCCTTGAACATTTTTAAACATTTGACGGCTCAAATTCAAGCTGGAAGAACGCATTTTACAACAAACTAATTTAAACCTGCAAAACTTGTCGCGGTCGACACAGAGTACACTTACGATCATGCATTGCGAAAGCACGATGATCTCGCAGTCGTTTCTAAACGTTGTCGTATCCGGAATTACCGGGCGCCTATCGCGCGAACTATCCCGTGGAGCCAGGGGGAATATTCGACAGGCTGTAGTCCGGATGCATTCCTTGCGGAGGCGCGTTCTCGACAATAATCCTAACGCGTGCAATCGAACGGAAAAGCGAGCGAAGTCCATAGAGCGGGGCGGTGCTCGGGGGTTAGGAAGAGGGTGGCTCGTGATAGGACATTACGGAGGGGAACTCGAGAACTTGATTCTCGTGGCTTGTACCTGGGACTGTCGAAATCCACCACGGCTCCTCCGTGATGCCACGAAACGCTGCTGGGCGGTGTACTTTGCACATTAACGGTGCACGTGAGGCTTATCGTGCTGCCCTTCTTCACGTAGACGTCCTCCGGACCCAGGATCTTCGCCTGCGCGGCTGCAACACACATTCGAAAATCGGCCGGTTAAATATTCCGCCCGTGGCGCACAGTTAAACTTCTCGTTCCGTTTTGTTCCCGCGTACACGCGTCTAGGGTAGTCGAGCCGGTTACTGTGGGGTCAACAATTGCTTGTGAGTGACCTTTCGTTTGTTCTCAGATGTATTACTTGTATCAAGATACAATACATTAAACTTTTTTATTCTTTTACTTTGATCATTCTTTAATAAAAAAATATCTTTTTTCTTTCGTTTTGTTTATTTTCTGATAAAAATATGTTTTTATTCCTTTATTTAGTTTGCCTTCGAATATACTTTCACTCTTTTAATCTGTTTATTTTCAAATAAAAATTTCTTTTTATCCCTTTATTTTCTTTATCTTCATTATATATTTTCAATCTCTTAATTTGTTTATTTTGCAATCAAACTTTGCATTTATTCCTCTATATTGTTTATTTACGGATTTGTAAACGTGATATATCTTGTTCGATAAATAGAAGGTTGTCCGAAAACAAACCAAAGGCGCAGCGATTGGTCACCACACAGTAATCGGACCCCCACCCTACTGTCCTCAGAGTGTAGTGCAGGCACCTTCAAGCAAACTGTTCTACACGTGACACTCGAGGCATATCGAGAAGCAAACACGGCCAGCTCGAGGCGACACGCGCCGGTAATCGGCGCGCAGTTCGTCGCCGAGGGGTGAAATTCGTTTAATTAAATTCATCCCCTTAAGCGACGCAGGATTTAATTAAAAATCCTACGCAGAATTTGAGATTCCACGCTCGCGCGATGTTTCTTTCGCGGTGCCGGCAGGGCTGGAGTTTCGCGGGGCCTAAAAACGGCGAGGCCGAGTTGCGATTCAACTTTCCGCCGACGATCGAACACGTTCGATTGCCCGTTTCGCCCTGATGGAACCCTCCCCCGGGGACGCGGCCGCTTCGACCGGCGCCGGAAAACAGCGACGAGCCGCGGCAGGATATTAATGCCGCGAATCACGGGATCCGGCTCAGCAAATTGTGGTAAGTGAACTTAAATTCGATGTAAAGGCTCTATGCAAATGCCGGCGCTGTATGCGGCCCGCTCTCGGCTCGTGACTAACATTCGAAACGAATCCCGCTCAAGTTTTAATGGAACCTCGAAGTTCGGGTCGACGGAAACAGCGGCCGCTGCGGAAAAGGAAAAACGCGAGGAAGGAGAGACAGCGTTGTTGCCGCGGATGTTTTAATTGCGCCGGGAATTTATTAGTTGCGTTTCCCGCTTTTGGAACACCGCGGATATTCTAATCGCGCGTGGAATTTGTTAATCGCGTTCCATATTTTTATGGCTGGAGAATAGGTGAAATCATTTTTGTTTGAATTATTTTCGACCCCTTGCCTTACGGAAACGTCTCAGAATCTTTTATTGCGAATAAACATATGGAACAGTGCGGGTCGTTATATAAAATAATAATCATCCGAAACAATTGAAAGTAAGAGATGTTATTAAATGTTCATTAAATAAAATATATGTGGGTGACGGAATCGTTTGCTCAGATTTCGAGAATAATTGTCACGCTAATTTATTAAATCCTTCGAATTTTATTAGGATCTGCAAAACGTAGGGATTTGAAAATTATAATCAAATTGCAATTGTAGTCCGATGAATAAAGTTTTTAATTTTATTAGTTTTCTGGCGTGGCAGTCGAAGCGTTAGTAACCAAAAGAAACGAATTTCCCGGGTCATTTAAGAGGTTAATTAGTTAGCTGCGTTGTTCAGTCAGCCACGTACTTTCCTGTTGAACGTTCTATGCACGAATAACGTCACATGGCACGTAAGCGCAATTGTAATATTTCCGAACTGTCCTAAATAGATTGCAAAGTTCCAAATGACAATAGAATTCTATGACTTGATAGCAGATTCTGAAATAGAACAGAGGGAACATTTTCGACGGCAAAGGATTAAATACCTTCAATATCTCCATTGTTCGATGTTTCACCTAGTCATTGTTATAATAAATTGCACATTCGAATCCGTATACCCAGTGCTGCTTTCTCGGATATTGCGAACTCGTATGCCGAATTTATCGAGGCCGAAAGTCTCGCTTCAACGTTCTCATTCCAATGGCGTCTCGTTGATATGAATTTAGAATGCTTGATTTAACGATTGATATACTATATTCGAATCTTGACAAATGCGATATGTATGTATTCGCGTTTGATATTTTATCGCGGTCATATTCCATTGATTCTGGTTGCGTGATATTCGGTTCGGTTCTACCGTAATTGATTATGCATGAATTTGAATAGTGGTTATCGAATGTTCTAATTTGTTCATAGCTGTATTTAAGATCGTTTTAATCGAAGGAGCGAGAATCGAAATAGCGTTTTATTCTCCCGTGTTATTAATATTAATACGCACCTCGAATTTGTATAAATCGAAAGGTTAATCACGTTAACATACACGAAACAAAGTAACTGAGCAATTCTTAAAAAATCTAAAACTTTCGTTGCAGAATATTGTACAGTAATTATTTTTATTAACCTATATGAGCGATATTTTATTTCATAACATTTTTACTCCGTTTTTCCATAAGTATTACGATCCTTTTATACTGAAGGCTTGCCTTCGCAAATAAATAACTAAATGAACAAATAAACAAATATACGGGCAGATAAATAGCTAAAGAAACACGGAATTAAATAAATAAATCAACAAACAAACAAACAAATAAATAAACAAGTAAATAAATAAATGTATATATAAAAGAGTAAAGAAATAAATCAACGTCACAATATATTCTGTTAGATTTGCGGTGGTTATAAACCGCGTCAGCCGATCATCTGTTGAGCGTCAACTCCGAGAAACGAATTTGCAAGGCAAAGAGTTTCGTTCGCATAACAGCTAGTCCGACCAATCTGTCCGCTGTCGTTTCCTGCAGTAGCTCATACCGGATCTATCCCATGCCAAATGCCACTAGGATCATCTCGAAACGAGCCCGCGTCATGTCGTCCGCGTTCGAGTCTCGAAATTGAAATTCCAGAGCCGTTAGCTTGAACGTACCATGCTCGAAAGAGTTGCGCGTGTGTTTCTACTTGGAAGCCTTGATCGAGCAAAGCTGCGCACACATACAGAGAGAGAAAGAGAGAGAGAGAGAGAGAGAGAGAGAGAGAGAGAGAGAGAGCCAGCGAGGAGGACACGCGAGCGCAGGGCGGGCCGAGCTGTCTGAGGCGAGACTTTTCCACGATAATTATTACGAGGACGATAATTCGGTGGTAATTAGAGGACGCGGCTCGTCGGGCAACACGAGGAGCACCGGCTCCGAGATGACGATCTCTTTCGCCGACGGAGTCAGCTCGGCCGGCCCTCGTAAAACAAAACCATCCGGGGGTTGCATTAATTAAACGCTAAACGGGGATGACGTGCATGCACCGATAGAGCACGGGCCACTCGCACTCGCGTACGTACACCGATACACAGACACCTATCGGGAAGAAGACAGACATGCTGACCGGGCCGACACGGTCCTCGCAACACGCATACACGGAATAGCGAAACGTCTAGCAGCGAGCTCAACAGCTTGGAAAAGGAGAGAGTCTGTTCTTGCGTGATTCTAACCTGAGTTGAACGTCCGATGAATGGCGTTCGGTATGCCGGCGGCGGGGACAGGGGCACTTTCTGGAACGGGAGGACAGAAAAGATATCGAGTTAATCGATTTCGTCGAGAGATCTACTGTTTCGCGGCCGGGACCCGACTGCCTTCGAACACTGCCGCCGATCCTCCTTTCATACAACAGCCTTTCCGACCGCTTTCTTTTCAAACATTCCCGTTTGCTCATTCTTTGCGCGTCTTCGGAACTGCCCTGCTTTGAAATCACTCGGATGACCGGGGCTCGGGGCCTCGCTATTTTCATCGCTTGCGAAAGGCTTTATCAGCGAACGGACAGAGGGTTAGTTGCAATAGACATTTTTTAGTTTCAAACTAACTGTCAGAATGTATTGAAATCGCCCCGTTTTTCTCCGAGCACAAAACGTTATTACACGAACCGCTGAAAGCTGGAACGGTGGATGTCGAGAAAAGTTAATTTTTAGATAACGAAGGGTGAATTAAAAGCTCCGAGAAATGTAATAACGTGAGGAATTGTTGCAATTCTTTTATGTAGGTCAATTTCAAGATTTAATAAAATAATAACAATTGCGTGAAATATTATGATTCAATAATGTTAAATAGACTTAGGGAAAAATTGTCATACAGTACTTTTGCTTTAAATTGATAAAATATTAAAATGGTCGTATGCAATTAATATCTTTGCTAAATTGGTTAAGTATATAGAATATTAAAGTAAATATGCAAACGCGGGGACAGAATTTCCTTCGTAGCGTATATATTGAGCAATAGCCAGTTTCCGAATCGACGGATAACGTCGACGTAAATCTGTTCTAAGAGCAGCTGTATTTCCGGTTCTTCGAATATCCGACGAGAGCATCTCCTCCGCTTTTAAACCGCCGTTTTCTCGCAGCGTTCTCAGCTGCTCCGACTATAATTCCGTCGTTCATTAGGCATATTTAATTTCCAGCGAGATCCCGTGATCCGGGGATCGCGTTTTAAAGCTGCCGCGGCTCGGGATCTCGTTCAAAGATCCTCGAGCATAATTAAGAAAACTATATCGTCCGGTATGCTTTCACCGAGAGGGGGGAGGGTCGGCTGTCCGAAAGATTGGATATTCCTCGGCGCGATTGTATCGCAGCCTGATTTTCATCATCCAAGAATATCGATTGCAGCCGACTGACGAGTAATTAGCGTTGCTCGAGCCGGCTCGTGATAGGGACAGGTACACGCAGAGGCTGCGAACATAATTAATGAACATCGGTGTTCGTGCACGCGGGATCCACGAAATCCTGTGATCCCGGTGGAAACGGTCGGCTGCTCAAAGACGCCGCCTACGCAAACGGCGACTAATTATTCCCGATGGCACTCGATCGTTCGATGGGATACTGCTCGGCCGATGTTAGGCGAATCGAGGACGGTAGAAGATCGTGGAAAGAAAACGAGGAAAACAAAAGCTGCTTCTGCGACTGTTCGAACGAGTCCACAATGGAATTCGTTATGAAATACGCAGAGCCACCCGGCATTATCCGCGACGATCGGTCTCGCATTGTTGCTCGTTACAGTCGATCGCGGGCCCGCTGCGCGCGCGAGATTAATATCGATAATGCGGAATCGTTAAGACCGATAAATATTTATCGGGCCGAATAATAGGCGCTCGTTAGCGCTGCCGATTTTATGTACCGGCTGCCCGGGTAACAAACGCAGTTGCAATCGCCGGAAAATACGCAATTACGCGGGATTAACGGCGAACAAACGGACGCGCGGTTTTTGTGTCGAGGGAACATGATAGCGGAGCTGGTGGCGAAAGTACGCGTCTGACTTGTCGTTGGGATATACTACTTAGAAGATGTCCGAAAATTTCGGAAGTTAGAGAGATAGTAAGAGAGTTCGCACGAAAGAACCGCGTTTGAGTTCTTATTGATTTATACTACTTGCAGAAATTATACAATTTTGTATAAGAAACGTCTGTGGCTTGATATAGATTAAAAGAATTCTAGAATTTTTCGTGAATTTATGTGATCCTTAACAATAGAATTACCGAGCCCTAATCGTGACTGATGTATATCTATTGTTTTATGACAATGAGAACATTTGGTGTACTTAAACTTTGTAGGACTTCTATTATAATGTATGCTTGAATAAAGAAGTTTATCTAATCATTTTTACTAGATACATTTTTACAATGTCAGAAATTGTAGAAGGAAAAGTCAGAGACTGAACACAATGGCAAAACAAGTGACACGAAATGTCTGAATTGGTATTGATTTATACTACTTCCAATAATTCTGAAAATTTAATCTAATTTCCGAATTTTACTAAAAAGAAAACACGACAGTGAAGCAGATAATACAAAATTACAGGTCTGACTCCTTATTGAGTTGCACTGCTTGCACGAGTCGCGGATGCTGTCTTCATTTTAATTTTGTGTAACGAGAGAACATGATAGCGAAAGAGGAGGCACAGAAGCAGTATGCCGGACTTGTCATTGACTTGTACTGCCTCGCATAATCCATCGATCGGATCGAGCGATCAGGAACAATCGGCCGGCGTTGGCGAACTCGAAAATCAGGGTCGCGTGACACGTACGCGTTATCCTCGGGCATTGTTCGTTAATTCCAGCCGGATCCCGGGACGGTGACTCGATCATGTTTAATATGCGAGCAGAACGACGACGCTCGATGATTCACGAGGACTTTTAATTGACACTGTAACGCCCGCCCCGGTCTGTTGTAACGCGAACTGTACCGCTGCGCGTCGACGCGACAATCAATTAGCCAAATTAATTGCGCGGATAGAAGTACCTGGCGACGAAGCACGCAACCGGGCGCACAGGCACGCTGATGGGAACGCCCCTATCGCCGAGTACAATGTTACTAATAGAGAAATGGGAATCGATCTCTCAGAGAAGACACCGTGCTTGGAACTGACGATACCGGCAGGACACCGCTTACGATTCTTGAGATAAGCGTAGGAACCAAGAGAGCAAATTTTTACATTATATTTTCACTTATTAAATTATTTATTGAAGAATTGATGAGTCAAGATGATGATAGTCAAGAGATTCGCGATATTAATTATTTAAACTTGCATAATTGATTATTATTTCATAATTCAACTAACAATTTTGCGCTGAAATCACTCCTTTGTTTTCGAAGTAGCGAATTATCACTCTTTTTTAATTTTTTGGAGTAGAATTAAAGTTCATATGACACGTGACTTTCATTATAATAAAAGCTCTGTGCTGCAGCTAGTTCCAGATCAAAGGAAAAAATGCGTCGATAAAATGTAACGAAAAGAAATTGTTGCACGCTGAAATGTCAAAGAATATCTAAGGAAAGTGATGTTTTATCAATGTTTTATGTTATTAAAAAAATTGCCTAAACTCAGAATTATTTTAACGTTTTATTTGTAGCTCCCGCTTTGATCTCCTGGCTACCGTGGCCAATGGTGATGTCAGTTCCAGGCACAGGTTTCGCGATGACAGGCATGCAAGGCGGTAAGCATCATCCTCTTTTTCATGCTGGTGCGTAGTCAAGGTACCGGGAGTGCCCATCCTGATCGATCAGGCGTTAGACACGTACGCAAGCGTTTGAAACATGTTTCTCTCAACTATCTGCGTTACGAAGGATATTTACAGCAGATTTTCTAAGCTCGGCCGATCCTCTCACGATCTTCCGTCGAATTGCTATCACCAGACTGTGGATTTTATGCATTTGAGACAAAGCTGAGTAGAAGTAGTATAGGACAGCAGGAAGATTGAAATTTGAGAACGTGGATGCATTATTCTCAAATTATTCACATTGTTCACACTAAACCTAGCACTGAAAGTGACCGCCGTTTATAAGGATAACTTGTAAAGAATTTATTGAAACTTTTCGCTATCTTTATTATAGCATAGGCTTAATTAAAAGATATTTTTGATATTAATTTTCATATTACGAAAATAAAAAGTCATTCCGACTTTCATGGTAGGTTTAGTGTCACAGGAAGAAAGAAACTTCTAATTGTCTACTGATTCTTGCAAGTGAAGCAAACAAGTTTTACTTCGCACGAAGATCCACAGTCTAATTATCACCTCTGCAACGATTCAACCTAACCCTTTGCACTATGTCTTTTACCACAGCTACGTTGATTAAAAATTTCTCGTCTCTAATAAAATTCTACACGAGAAAGAAAAATATTCGTCACGTGCCAATTCTTACTTCGTCGTTTGATTATTCATAACAGAAGAATAGAATTTGATTTCAATTTTAAAGAGTCTTCGTGTCTGATACGACATCATAGGGCAAAGAGTTAAGAATGCAGTTTCTTTTGCATAATCGACGATCGACTTCGGCGGACGTCGATCGCGAGAGGATGAGCCGCGACGAGGTTGGTCAACACGTTGGAGGCTTTACCTTCGACGCTCAACCCGAAGGCTAAACTCATTTTCGGCTCGCTGTTAACCTGGCATTCGTAAACCCCTGCGTCACGTTGCTGGACGTAGATGATCTTCAGCGTCCATTCGTTGGACGCTTCCGGATGCTTCACGGAGAATCTTTCGTCCCCCGTGTACGCGTGGATGGAGGACGTTAGTATGTGCAAATCCCTTTGTCGAATCCAGGATACCTGAAACCAAAACGGCCACGGCTGAGCATCGCTAGAATTTCTCGGGAATTTCTGGGACCACCGGTTCGCAGCGAGCGTGGAAATGGTTCGGAGACTCACCTGCATTTTAGGAAGCTCTTTCTCGTCTGCCAATCAGAGCGTGCCGACTTCTATTCGCGGCTCTAGTTAATTAACTTTCGGTTCACAAGGGACCTACCGACCGTGCTCCAATAAAAGACTCATGCTTTAAACGTTAGCATTTCAACGCGGTTGAGAATGTAATTTGTTAGAATATTGCTCGGCAAATCAGTGTAATCGTTACGGCTCAAATGAGATATTAATGATCTATTTCTCTATAATTCCATCTGTTTTATTAACCCATTGTCTATGCTTTATTTATGAATACATTTACACATGGCTTTTTTTATCTATGGTATCCATTTACTTTGGACGTTACTTGTATCATATATTTTATTTTCGCTTACAAGTTATGGCTATTACTGGCTTTACTTTAATTGCTAGCCAGTGTTGATCACATCGAAAATACTTAAACGACAATAAAACCACTATACATTTTATGACGAATAAAATCGTATAAATCGCGTTTTCATCAAAGCGAATACTTATCGTTGAGCATTCAGTATTCGAATAATTCCGTAACGCTTGTTCCAAACAGTTTTCCCAGTTATTGAATATACGAATAAATAAATCCTTGTTAAATTGACAAGGAAACAACGAGACAAGAGAATCGAGTGAAATCGTTGGCTGTTCCATTTTGCGTCGACTATAATTTCAAGATTATTCGACAGTACAGCGGTGCCGGGTTACAAGGGTGTTGCTGGGACCGCTATGGGAACATTGTTTGACGGGAATATACATCTGTCAAATCTGTTAACAGTCGTATAATGACGTTCCCATTGATCAATCGGCGCACCTGTGCCGATCTAATGATCGAATCGGTGCGGCGCGCGACGCGTATCGAATTTTCCGTGTGCCCTGCCGTTCGCGAAATTGCGGTTACGCAAACGTTATTATACATCAAACTGGAGACGGAATTCGTTGGATCGTGCGCTGTCGCGTTTCCAGCGTCCTCAGCAGGATTCCGCAAAGATCCTTTGAGAGAACACATGTCAATTCGGTAAACTAATAAACCCACCCCAGCACGCTATCGGTCCGCACCTCATTGTTCGGTAACGTGCAAGGATATAACATACATTTTCGAATAATCCTTTTGCGACGCATTCTACATACTTGCCATGAGATTCTGGGATACGAAATCAGGGTTTTGAACTATCCTAACAGACTTTAATCGTAAATTCAATCAGGAGTAGGGCGCGTGATAACTCAGGGGGTCGAGTAATCTGGTTCTACAGTCTAGAAGTTAGTTAGTTATTTTTTGATTAGGTGGTTCTCCTTTGCCCACCATGAGTTTAAATGTTACCAAAGTATACATTCGCTATTATTTTTAGAACAATTTTTATGCTTCACCATTTTAACAATTTCATATCATCAAATGAGTAAAGTATACTGTCCTTGTTATTATTATGCACTGCTGCTTCCTCGAAAATTATAAATTTCGCTCGTTTGCGGCAATATTGAAGGACCATTCGCGAAGCTGGATATTAACAACGCCCCGCTGAAATTGAATTAGTCTGTTTAATATAACAATTGATATAACAATTGAAATATAACGAATGAGGTACAAATTCGTTATTGATCGTGATGGCTTCGAGTTCCTTTCGCTTTTGATTGGTTATGTGCGAGGTTGAGTGGTATCAAATTTTCTATCTGGTTCTGGATGAATAAATCTTTGCTTAGTTACATTAATGTCGTGATTCGTTCATGATTTAGTTATTTAAATTCATTGCTGAGGCTTGCTGTGCCTTGACATATGTACAATGTGTCGTGCTTATTTTTTATTTTTGGTTAATGGACATTTTAAACACTGATATCATTTTTTGTTATTGACGAAGAATAAATATTTAATCGAATAAAACTCTATTCGAATAAAAATTTACATGTGCAAGAATTCATAAGAACCATAATTGACATTAATAAAAATGATATAATATAAATATAAAAATGATAGGATATCTTATAGAATAAAGAATAATTCGAATTACTCAAATAAATAGATTTACAACGAATAATAAATTATTCGAATAAAATATTCTGCTAAAAGGAATTCATTCGAATAATTATTTTAGATAAATATTAATTCGAAACAATCCATATAATGTCCAACTCCAATCCACTTCGTCCACGCGCCTCCAGCTTCAGCTTTTAAAATTCGCCGTGGACTTCTCACTCGAATTAGACAAGTAGTCGATAAAGCTGATCCCGATGTCTCGATTGGAAGTTTCGAATCGCGGGCCGATCATCGACGCTCACAGCGATCGTTAAACGTCGACGGAACAATTACCGGGATACGTGACGAGCGACGGCAGCCGCAGCGCCAAAAGTCACCCCAACGAATCCCTTTCCAACCCTCGCGTTTATGGGCGCCGGCACTTCTAACCCCAGCAATGGGGGATCGTTAAACGTATGTTCCCTGGGAAGAAGATCTTCTCACCCTCGTTAATTATTCCCGACTGCATCCCTCCAGCCAGACAGTGGCAGAGGGACACACCAGGAGACAGGAGGAATGAAACGCAGTCCCTCAGACGGAACACGTCGAAATGCCGGATCTCGGCAAGTTTGCAACGTTAGACGTTTGATAAGGGTACGTCGTTTCATTTTACAGCCACCCCCGCCAGCTGGGCTGCATTAGTTGCGCATTATGCATCGGACCTGTTGTCCTCCACCTGGCCTAGCTGTTCAATGATCGCCGCTGATCGAATCTCGAAGTATCGGCTGTTCGTTGAAAGAATCGCTGGTAAATCTGAAGCTATTATTTCCTCGGTTATTTAAGATCAGTTATTAAGGTTATAAGGTTATTTAGATAAGTTCGTAGTTATTAAGCTACTTAGATAACTTCGTAGTTATTAAGTTACTTAGATAAGTTCGTAGCCTCTCCCGAAAATGATAGGGCTCCTGCGAGTAGCTTCTTCCAACAATGGCCATTATTTATTGGTATCAGTGACGATCGTTGCTCATACAGCTCGAACCCATTAGCTACTAAATCCTCGCTACTCTGCCGGAAAATATTTCTGTAATTAAAACGCAGCCGGGCAGACCGCTGGAAGAATGTTCCGGGAGGGTCTGCGGTGGGCCGAGGGCGCTCCTTTTATTTGCAGATTTCTCGCCTCGTTGTGCTTTAATAGAGGCGAAATTCCAGGATAACACGTCGGCCACGTAACATCCTTGTTCGAGGTAATCTCGACGAGGCGTGTTCGAAACTCTAAGATCGTAAGGTAACCTCTCGGCGAAAGAGAGAGAGAGAGAGAGAGAGAGAGAGAGAGAGAGAAAGAGAGGAAAGGCACTACGAGATATTTAATTTGCAGAGGCGGTGCTTGGGTAGATATAAAAGGCGCGAAACGATAACCGGCTATAGTCTCGGGGCAACGATAGCGGGAAACGTAGGAGAAATTTATACTTGAAAGGACCCGCCCTAGCCTGGTCGACTTGTCACGCGGTGAATAAATTCGCGGGACATGTCTGACTTAAAACGCTGCCGAGATTCGTGATCGAAATAACGGGCTGCCCCGGGACAGAGAGGAATCCCGAAGAAATTTTCGCGAGACGACGCCCTCGAGGGAGAGCCACACCATTTCTCGTTTCGTTCTACGGAGCAAATTATGTATGATGAATGCGGGCCGTTGGGAAGGAACCGGAACGAGGAACATTCGACTCGATAAATGCCTGATGTCGAAATTTATAATTTTTCCGACTAAGAGGACAGTGGACTGGCTGTACTATAAATTCGTAAAGACTAGCGAGCAGGTGTTCCGAAGCAGTCCCGCGAACGTTGAATAATGTCTACATACGTTTAGCATAAGGTTTCAGTGAAATAAGTCGACCATAAATCAGACGTAAGTTCAATCCGCCCGTATATCCATAGAATTTTCGTATTATTAATATAAAATGCTTCCTGGGCACGCCTCGACGAGTTCTACAGATACTTACCGCAACGGTTAAGTGGAATAGGCCAGCTATAGATCAGACATATGTCGAATCTGCCCGTATATCCATGGCCACATTAATAATAGGAAATCTGGAGATACAATGCTTTCTGGAGCAGCCGCAGGAGTTTCCGCGGAAATTAAGCACAGTGGAACGAGTCAGTCATGCGACAGACGTAATTATAATACGCCCGTATGTCTACCGTCTTCGGAAATACAAAACGTGTAACCTAATTGTTACACCGTTCCTTGACACGGAACCAAGTCGCTCCAATACTGACTAATGCAATAAGTCGATTAGGCGAGCCATAAATCAGACAGGGTCAAATTTTTTTAGTAAATTTCCTTAATAAATATTTTAATGCTTTTTTATATTCACTTCTTACCAACCATAATCAAGTCTAAATCAAGATCAAATTAAATATTCTTGAACGTTCTCAATATAATAAAGATGCAAGTAGTTTCTATACTCCCTACTGACAAGAATATCAAGTGGCTTAGACCAACCATAAATCAGACAGGTCGAAATCAAGACCCCACGTAACACTCTCGAACTTTCCCAGAAAATCTGCAACCCGGGTGTCCAGAATTCTTCCTATAAACATGGCAGCAAGTTCCATAAATATTTAGAATAAGATGTAAGTGAAACAGGTCAACCATGTATCAGACTTACGTCCGACCGCACGTATATCAGTGGTTTCCAAACTTCCCGCGCTCCAGAATCGTGGATCAGAGCGTTCTACAGGGCCCCCTTAGCAGTTTCCTTGATGCCGAGCACAGTTGCCTCGCAGTTTCCGAAACTTTTCGAAACTGTTCTTACAAATTATGTCGGAATACAAGATCATTGGCAGAGATTATTCTCAGCCTCGGAAACGTCACTACCGCTTTACCGGTTAGCACACTCATCTCGACGGTTCCCCGCGTCAAAGAGAGGCGATCACGGACGGTTCGCAGGTACATAAAACATCTCGAAGCGCAATTTGCCGGGCGGTAACCGGCGTAAGGGAGCTCTCAGCAGTCTCCAGACAACGAAGAACTGCCATTTTCTGCTTAGGTCAACCCGAAAGCGAGCCGTTAAGACGGGCCTTTGTGCGGCTAGGTACACCGTCAACCGCGCGATCTCCATTTCCTATTAATCCGACAGCGCGTCGGAATCCCGGGCGAGGATCCTCAGCTGCGGGTAGCAGCTCGCGGATCGAAGAACGAGAGACGACGAGAGCCCGCGAAATCGGATAGAGGATACGTAGCAATTTCGCTCGGAGAAGAAACACCAAGGCCGGTCGAGAAGAGAATACCGAGGAGAGGAAGCGCGAGAATCGAACACGAATTTTCCCGAGGAATTTTCCCGGCTGCGAAATATTTCCGTCTTCCCTTTGGCCTGTCTCATCCCGAGGAAGCCCCGACGTACGTGCAGGCATTTTCTAAACGGCGTCGGCGAGACGCGAGGACGGGCGTTGCGGCACCGACACGCAACCAAGTCGCGTTTCCTCTCCGTGAACGAGGCTGGCTCGTTTCCTCCCCGGGGTTCCGCGCCCCGAGGAAAATGGAGGCTTCGTCGTCCTCCATCGACTTCTCTCTCTTTCTCTCCCTCTCTCTTCAACGATGATTTTCCCGGCCATTCACGGTAATTCCTCAGGATAAAAGGTTTTCCACGCAGGGTACGCGCGGGCGTCGCGTCGCACCTGAAAATGGCGGCGCGCGATCGTCTGAGGTAAACTCGATTTACAGGCGACCGATGTACGTCTGTGCTTGTACTTATCCGAGCTCCCGGCTTTCTTATTTCGTTCTTACCGCGGCTCCCGCGTGATCCGCGACCGAGCGCGTCAATCAATTTAGGGCCGACGGATCGGTTTGCCACACTTTCATCCGATGCGGGACGTCTGACAAACATCGATCTTCCTGTCGGTTCAACGTTCTACAGTCGGGGCATACTTTTCTCCAGACGTCAGGGACATCTATCTCGCATAAGTTAATTATAGTGACGGCTTCTTCGCTGCCTTGAGACACTCAGACACGAGGTTCTGGCGCAGGGTGCGTTAACCGATGTCTTCGTTCATGTGTGTCTTTTCAGATCTGTACGTCAACTTTTCAACTTATTTTCAACTGATTGTTAAAAGTAAATACAATTGTTCATTGTTAAAAGTGTAGCATTTTTGAAAATGTGTTTTATTTTTCAAAATAATTTTGACGCCACTAAATTTTG